>JAQFWZ010000018.1:53269525-53526937 GCA_027789725.1 Dendropsophus ebraccatus
ATCTATCTATCTATCTATCTATCTATCTATCTATCTCCTATCTATCTATCTATCTATCTATCTCCTATCTATCTATCTATCTATCTATCTATCTATCTATCTCCTATCTATCTCCTATCTCCTATCTCCTATCCCCTATCTATCTATCTATCTATCTATCTCCTATCTATCTATCTATCTATCTCCTATCTATCTATCTATCTATCTATCTATCTCCTATCTATCTCCTATCTCCTATCTCCTATCCCCTATCTATCTATCTATCTATCTATCTATATATCTCCTATCTATCTATCTATCTCCTATCTATCTATCTATCTATCTATCTATCTCCTATCTATCTATCTATTTATCTATCTATCTATCTATCTATCTATCTATCTATCTCCTATCTATCTCCTATCTATCTATCTATCTATCTATCTATCTATCTCCTATCTATCTCCTATCTATCTATCTATCTATCTATCTCCTATCTATCTATCTCCTATCTATCTATCTATCTATCTATCTCCTATCTATCTCCTATCTATCTCCTATCTATCTATCTACTCTTCAAGGAATCGCCCACAGCACTCCAATAACGGTGAAATCAAACGTGATTTATTTCAGTTCATGGTGATACAGCACAGCAATAACAGTCCATAGCAACGTTTCAACGACCACTGTCGTCTTTTTCAAGCATGACCACACTACAAACAACAGACCTTCTTATACTCGTGAATTAATTGGAGTGAACTAGTGATTGGTGCATATAGTGCACGTGATACGAGTCTAATTACTAGACATTCTAAGTTGTTGATACATACACATGAATGTGACAGTCTATCTATCTATCTCCTATCTATCTATCTCCTATCTATCTATCTATCTATCTCCTATCTATCTATCTATCTATCTATCTATCTATCATCTATCTATCTCCTATCTATCTCCTATCTCCTATCTATCTATCTATCTATCTCCTATCTATCTATCTCCTATCTATCTATCTATCTATCTATCTCCTATCTATCTATCTATCTATCTATCTATCATCTATCTATCTCCTATCTATCTATCTATCTATCAATCTATCAATCTATCTATCTATCTATCTATCTATCTATCTATCTATCTATCTCCTATCTATCTATCTCCTATCTCCTATCTATCTATCTATCTATCTCCTATCTATCTATCTATCTATCTCCTATCTATCTATCTATCTATCTCTCTATCTATCTCCTATCTATCTATCTATCTATCTATCATCTATCTATCTCCTATCTATCTATCTATCTATCTCCTATCTATCTCCTATCTATCTATCTATCTATCTCCTATCTATCTCCTATCTCCTATCTATCTCCTATCTATCTATCTATCTATCTATCTCCTATCTATCTATCTATCTATCTATCTATCTATCTATCTCCTATATATCTATCTATCTATCTCCTATCTATCTATCTATCTATCTATCTATCTATCTATCTATCTATCTATCTATCTATCAATCTATCTCCTATCTCCTATATATCTTCTATCTATCTATCTATCTATCTATCTATCTATCTATCTATCTATCTATCTATCTCCTATCTATCTATCTATCTATCTATCTATCTCCTATCTATCTATCTATCTATCTATCTCCTATCTATCTATCTATCTATCTATCTATCTATCTATCTCCTATCTATCTATCTATCTATCTATCTATCTCATATCTATCTATCTATCTATCTATCTATCTATCTATCTATCTATCATCTATCTATCTATCTCCTATCTATCTCCTATCTATCTATCAATCTATCTATCTCCTATCTATCTATCTATCTATCTTCTATCTATCTATCTATCTATCTATCTATCTATCTATCTATCTATCTATCTATCATCTATCTATCTATCTCCTATCTATCTCCTATCTATCTATCAATCTATCTATCTCCTATCTATCTATCTATCTATCTTCTATCTATCTATCTATCTATCTATCTATCTATCTATCTATCTATCATCTATCTATCTATCTCCTATCTATCTATCTATCTATCTATCTATCTATCTCCTATCTATCTATCTATCTATCTATCTATCTATCTATCTCCTATCTATCTATCTATCTATCTATCTATCATCTATCTATCTATCTCCTATCTATCTATCTATCTATCTATCAATCTATCTATCTATCAATCTATCTATCTATCTATCTATCTATCTATCTATCTATCTATCTCCTATCTATCTATCTATCTCCTATCTATCTATCTATCTATCTATCTATCTATCTCCTATCTATCTATCTATCTATCTATCTATCTCCTATCTATCTATCTATCTATCTCCTATCTATCTATCTGTCTATCTATCTATCTATCTCCTATCTATCTATCTCCTATCTATCTATCTATCTATCTATCTATCTATCTATCTCCTATCTATCTATCTCCTATCTATCTATCTCCTATCTATCTATCTCCTATCTATCTCCTATCTATCTATCTATCTATCTATCTATCTATCTCCTATCTATCTATCTATCTCCTATCTATCTATCTATCTATCTATCTATCTATCTCCTATCTATCTCCTATCTATCTCCTATCTATCTATCTATCTATCTATCTATCTATCTATCTCCTATCTATCTATCTCCTATCTATCTATCTATCTATCTATCTCCTATCTATCTATCTATCTATCTATCTATCTATCTATCTATCTATCATCTATCTATCTCCTATCTATCTATCTATCTATCTATCTCCTATCTATCTCCTATCTATCTATCTATCTATCTCCTATCTCCTATCTATCTCCTAGCTATCTATCTATCTATCTATCTATCTCCTATCTATCTATCTATCTATCTATCTATCTATCTCCTATATATCTATCTATCTCCTATCTATCTATCTATCTATCAATCTATCTCCTATCTCCTATATATCTTCTATCTATCTATCTATCTATCTATCTATATATCTCCTATCTATCTATCTATCTATCTCCTATCTATCTATCTATCTATCTATCTATCAATCTATCTATCTATCTATCTATCTATCTATCTATCTCCTATCTATCTATTTATCTCCTATCTATCTATCTATCTATCTATCTATCTATCTATCTCCTATCTATCTCCTATCTATCTATCTATCTATCTATCTCCTATCTATCTATCTATCTATCTATCTATCTATCTATCTCCTATATATCTATCTATCTATCTCCTATCTATCTATCTATCTATCTATCTATCTATCAATCTATCTATCTATCTATCTATCTATCTATCTCCTATCTCCTATATATCTTCTATCTATCTATCTATCTATCTATCTATCTATCTCCTATCTATCTATCTATCTATCTATCTATCTCCTATCTATCTATCTATCTATCTATCTATCTATCTATCAATCTATCTATCTATCTATCTCCTATCTATCTATCTATCTCCTATCTATCTATCTATCTATCTATCTATCTATCTATCTATCTATCTCCTATCTATCTATCTGTCTATCTATCTATCTATCTATCTATCTATCTCCTATCTATCTATCTCCTATCTATCTATCTATCTATCTATCTCCTATCTATCTATCTATCTATCTATCTATCTATCTATCTCCTATCTATCTATCTATCTATCTATCTCCTATCTATCTATCTATCTATCTCCTATCTATCTCCTATCTATCTATCTATCTATCTATCTATCTATCTATCTATCTATCTCCTATCTATCTATCTATCTATCTCCTATCTATCTCCTATCTATCTCCTATCTATCTATCTATCTCCTATCTATCTATCTATCTATCTATCTATCTCCTATCTCCTATCCCCTATCTATCTATCTATCTATCTCCTATCTATCTCCTATCTATCTATCTATCTATCTCCTATCTATCTATCTATCTATCTATCTATCTATCTATCTATCTATCTCCTATCTATCTATTTATCTATCTATCTATCTATCTATCTATCTATCTATCTCCTATCTATCTCCTATCTATCTATCTATCTATCTATCTATCTATCTATCTATCTATCTATCTATCTCCTATCTATCTCCTATCTATCTATCTATCTATCTCCTATCTATCTATCTATCTATCTATCTATCTATCTATCTATCTATCTCCTATCTATCTATCTCCTATCTATCTATCTATCTATCTATCTATCTATCTATCTCCTATCTATCTCCTATCTATCTATCTACTCTTCAAGGAATCGCCCACAGCACTCCAATAACGGTGAAATCAAACGTGATTTATTTCAGTTCATGGTGATACAGCACAGCAATAACAGTCCATAGCAACGTTTCAACGACCACTGTCGTCTTTTTCAAGCATGACCACACTACAAACAACAGACCTTCTTATACTCGTGAATTAATTGGAGTGAACTAGTGATTGGTGCATATAGTGCACGTGATACGAGTCTAATTACTAGACATTCTAAGTTGTTGATACATACACATGAATGTGACAGTCTATCTATCTATCTATCTCCTATCTATCTATCTCCTATCTATCTATCTATCTCCTATCTATCTATCTATCTATCTATCTATCTATCATCTATCTATCTCCTATCTATCTCCTATCTCCTATCTATCTATCTATCTCCTATCTATCTATCTATCTATCTATCTCCTATCTATCTATCTATCTATCTATCTATCTATCTATCTATCATCTATCTATCTCCTATCTATCTCCTATCTATCTATCTATCTATCATCTATCTATCTCCTATCTATCTCCTATCTCCTATCTCCTATCTATCTATCTATCTCCTATCTATCTATCTCCTATCTATCTATCTATCTATCTATCTCCTATCTATCTATCTATCTATCTATCTATCTATCTATCTATCTATCATCTATCTATCTCCTATCTATCTATCTATCTATCTATCTATCTCCTATCTATCTATCTCCTATCTCCTATCTCCTATCTATCTATCTATCTCCTATCTATCTATCTCCTATCTATCTATCTATCTATCTATCTATCTATCTATCTATCTCCTATCTATCTATCTATCTATCTATCTATCTATCATCTATCTATCTCCTATCTATCTATCTATCTATCTATCTATCTATCTATCTATCAATCTATCAATCTATCTATCTATCTATCTATCTATCTATCTATCTATCTATCTCCTATCTATCTATCTCCTATCTCCTATCTATCTATCTATCTATCTATCTCCTATCTATCTATCTATCTATCTATCTATCTCCTATCTATCTATCTATCTATCTATCTATCTATCTATCTCTCTATCTATCTCCTATCTATCCATCTATCTATCTATCTATCTATCTATCTATCTATCATCTATCTATCTCCTATCTATCTATCTATCTATCTATCTATCTATCTATCTATCTCCTATCTATCTCCTATCTATCTATCTATCTCCTATCTATCTCCTATCTCCTATCTATCTCCTATCTATCTATCTATCTCCTATCTATCTATCTATCTATCTATCTATCTCCTATATATCTATCTATCTATCTCCTATCTATCTATCTATCTATCTATCTATCTATCTATCTATCTATCTATCTATCTCCTATCTCCTATATATCTTCTATCTATCTATCTATCTATCTATCTATCTATCTATCTCCTATCTATCTATCTATCTATCTATCTATCTCCTATCTATCTATCTATCTATCTATCTATCTATCTCCTATCTATCTATCTATCTATCTATCTATCTCCTATCTATCTATCTATCAATCTATCTATCTCCTATCTATCTATCTATCTATCTATCTATCTATCTATCTCCTATCTATCTATCTATCTATCTATCTATCTATCATCTATCTATCTATCTCCTATCTATCTATCTATCTATCTATCTATCTCCTATCTATCTATCTATCTATCTCCTATCTATCTATCTATCTATCTATCTATCATCTATCTATCTATCTCCTATCTATCTATCTATCAATCTATCTATCTATCAATCTATCTATCTATCTATCTATCTATCTCCTATCTATCTATCTCCTATCTATCTATCTATCTATCTATCTCCTATCTATCTATCTATCTATCTATCTATCTATCTATCTATCTCCTATCTATCTATCTATCTATCTATCTATCTATCGCCTATCTATCTATCTGTCTATCTATCTATCTATCTCCTATCTATCTATCTCCTATCTATCTATCTATCTATCTATCTATCTATCTATCTATCTCCTATCTATCTATCTCCTATCTATCTATCTATCTATCTATCTATCTATCTATCTCCTATCTATCTATTTATCTATCTATCTATCTATCTATCTATCTATCTCCTATCTATCTCCTATCTATCTCCTATCTATTTATCTATCTATCTATCTATCTATCTATCTATCTCCTATCTATCTATCTATCTATCTATCTCCTATCTATCTATCTATCTATCTATCTCCTATCTATCTATCTCCTATCTATCTCCTATCTATCTCCTATCTATCTATCTACTCTTCAAGGAATCGCCCACAGCACTCCAATAACGGTGAAATCAAACGTGATTTATTTCAGTTCATGGTGATACAGCACAGCAATAACAGTCCATAGCAACGTTTCAACGACCACTGTCGTCTTTTTCAAGCATGACCACACTACAAACAACAGACCTTCTTATACTCGTGAATTAATTGGAGTGAACTAGTGATTGGTGCATATAGTGCACGTGATACGAGTCTAATTACTAGACATTCTAAGTTGTTGATACATACACATGAATGTGACAGTCTATCTATCTATCTATCTCCTATCTATCTATCTATCTATCTATCTATCTATCTATCATCTATCTATCTCCTATCTATCTATCTATCTATCTATCAATCTATCAATCTATCTATCTATCTATCTATCTATCTCCTATCTATCTATCTCCTATCTCCTATCTATCTATCTATCTATCTCCTATCTATCTATCTATCTATCTCCTATCTATCTATCTATCTATCTATCTCTCTATCTATCTCCTATCTATCTATCTATCTATCTATCTATCTATCTATCTATCTATCATCTATCTATCTCCTATCTATCTATCTATCTCCTATCTATCTCCTATCTATCTATCTATCTATCTCCTATCTATCTCCTATCTCCTATCTATCTCCTATCTATCTATCTATCTATCTCCTATCTATCTATCTATCTATCTATCTATCTATCTATCTATCTATCTCCTATATATCTATCTATCTATCTATCTATCTCCTATCTATCTATCTATCTATCTATCTATCTATCTATCTATCTATCAATCTATCTCCTATCTCCTATATATCTTCTATCTATCTATCTATCTATCTATCTCCTATCTATCTATCTATCTATCTATCTATCTATCTATCTATCTCCTATCTATCTATCTATCTATCTATCTATCTATCTATCTCCTATCTATCTATCTATCTATCTATCTCCTATCTATCTATCTATCTATCTATCTATCTATCTATCTATCTCCTATCTATCTATCTATCTATCTATCTATCTATCATCTATCTATCTATCTCCTATCTATCTCCTATCTATCTATCAATCTATCTATCTCCTATCTATCTATCTATCTATCTATCTCCTATCTATCTATCTATCTATCTATCTATCTATCTATCTATCTATCATCTATCTATCTATCTCCTATCTATCTATCTATCTATCTCCTATCTATCTATCTATCTATCTATCTCCTATCTATCTATCTATCTATCTATCTATCTATCTATCTATCTATCATCTATCTATCTATCTCCTATCTATCTATCTATCTATCAATCTATCTATCTATCAATCTATCTATCTATCTATCTATCTATCTCCTATCTATCTATCTATCTATCTCCTATCTATCTATCTATCTATCTATCTATCTATCTCCTATCTATCTATCTATCTATCTATCTATCTCCTATCTATCTATCTATCTATCTATCTCCTATCTATCTATCTGTCTATCTATCTATCTATCTCCTATCTATCTATCTCCTATCTATCTATCTATCTATCTATCTATCTATCTATCTCCTATCTATCTATCTCCTATCTATCTATCTCCTATCTATCTATCTCCTATCTATCTCCTATCTATCTATCTATCTATCTATCTATCTATCTATCTATCTATCTCCTATCTATCTATCTATCTATCTCCTATCTATCTATCTATCTATCTATCTATCTATCTATCTATCTATCTATCTATCTCCTATCTATCTCCTATCTATCTCCTATCTATCTATCTATCTATCTATCTATCTATCTATCTATCTCCTATCTATCTATCTCCTATCTATCTATCTATCTATCTATCTATCTCCTATCTATCTATCTATCTATCTCCTATCTATCTCCTATCTATCTATCTATCTATCTATCTATCTATCTATCTATCTATCTATCTATCTCCTATCTATCTATCTATCTCCTATCTATCTATCTATCTATCTATCTCCTATCTATCTCCTATCTCCTATCTCCTATCTCCTATCCCCTATCTATCTATCTATCTATCTATCTCCTATCTATCTCCTATCTATCTATCTATCTCCTATCTATCTCCTATCTATCTCCTATCTATCTATCTCCTATCTATCTATCTATCTATCTCCTATCTATCTATTTATCTATCTATCTATCTATCTCCTATCTATCTCCTATCTATCTATCTATCTATCTATCTCCTATCTATCTCCTATCTATCTATCTATCTATCTATCTATCTATCTATCTTCTATCTATCTATCTATCTATCTATCTATCTATCTATCTATCTCCTATCTATCTATCTCCTATCTATCTATCTATCTATCTATCTATCTATCTATCTCCTATCTATCTCCTATCTATCTATCTACTCTTCAAGGAATCGCCCACAGCACTCCAATAACGGTGAAATCAAACGTGATTTATTTCAGTTCATGGTGATACAGCACAGCAATAACAGTCCATAGCAACGTTTCAACGACCACTGTCGTCTTTTTCAAGCATGACCACACTACAAACAACAGACCTTCTTATACTCGTGAATTAATTGGAGTGAACTAGTGATTGGTGCATATAGTGCACGTGATACGAGTCTAATTAGTAGACATTCTAAGTTGTTGATACATACACATGAATGTGACAGTATGTGTATACAGTGTACAGTGATTAAATTACAAGCTCAAGCTAGACGGCAGAGCACAATATTATAAAGAGATAACAAAGTTATTGTTTCTTCACAGCAGTTCCGGCTCACCACCATAGAAGAGGATTCACGAACCTGGGCAGCATCTGCGCATGCTCACGCTTTAGTTCGTCATTGGTAAGTAAATGCATGATAGATACAAAGAGAATAGCTCAGAGGAGACCCGTTACTTGGGAGAATCTATAAAGAGGTTGCATCACCCCAGGTCACTGTACGCAATCCCGGTACCGCATCCTCATGATCTCCTATAACATTGCAGGTAATCGTAATAGAGGTTGCATCACCCCAGGCCGCTGTACATTGTTCGTGATCCCGGTACCGCATCCTCCTGATCTCCTGTGCCACTCCAGGCCTTTTCACGGATCTACCTCCATAATTAATGAGCCATAAATCGCTTAGTGTGAACTATGTCCACATCCTCAATATGTGAGATATATTGATTAAGCTGCCTTAGTTCTCCTTTTCAAGTGCAGGTGGTGAGTCTCCTTGCTGTGATCCAAATAATATAGAATCTGAAAGATACAAAAAATATAATTAGTTACAAAGAAGATCCATAGTTTACTATTAACATCAAGGAGAGAAGCTAGCCTCCACTACTAAGAAGACAAAGTACACCATTTACCCCGTATATTTTGAGGTTTTGTATTCCATATTGAGACCAAAAGGTCCCTTTGCATCAAGTTTAAAAATCCACTGCAGTTCTTTTTTGCGAAGAAGTAGTTGTCTATCCCCACCCCTCTTGGGAATATTCACCTTGTCCACTATAGTGCATCGTAAGTCGCTTTCTTTATGTTTTGCTTCTGTAAAGTGTTTGGAAACTGGAAGGTCCATTTTTTGCTTTCTTATACAGTAGCGATGTTGTGTCAACCTAGTTCTGAAGTCCCATGTTGTCTCTCCCACATACACCTTATTGCATGGACACCAGAGTACATATACTACGTGGTCAGATCTACATGTAAGATAATGTTTTAATTTATACTCTACCCTCGTTCTAGGGTGAATGAATGAAGTGCCTTTTACCAGGTATTTACAGCTTACACATCCCAGGCACGGATAGCAACCCATTTTTTGTGTAGTCAAGTACATTTGAGTATCCCCTGCTTTTCTGGTGACATCACTTTTCACTAATTTGTCTCTAAGGTTGTGCCCTCGTCGGTATGAGAGTAATGGAGGATTTTGTAATTCAGGAATCTCAGGAAAGGACTCTCGAATAATTATCCAGTGTTTGTTAATAACTTGTCCTATTTTGGGAGATAAGTGTGTATATGTGGATATGAACGGCACTCTAGCTTTTTTGTCATCTTGCCTTCGGCTAGTGAGTAATGTTTCACGATCAATCAGTCTGACATCCTGTTGACATTTTCTAAGTAGATTGTTGGGGTAACCCCTTTCCCTGAATTGTCTACTCATATTGTCTAAGGCAGTATTCAGATGTGTAGGTTTTTCCACTATCCTCCTAGCTCTGGTCATTTGGCTTTTTGGAAGAGATCTGATCATTTTTGTGGGATGACAGCTGTTGAATAATAGAACATTATTACAATCAGTAGGTTTTGTAAACAAATTAGAAGTCAACACATTATTCTCCAAAGTTACTTCTACATCAAGAAAATTGATTTGTGAATAATCACATGTACCGGTGAATTTAATAGTTTCATCAAGTTCGTTCAATCTTGTCACAGAGTCATCGAGACCCTTGCGATCACCCGTCCAAATGATGAAAATATCATCTATGAAACGCTTCCAGGTAAGAACATGTTCAAACTGGTGCGTTTCATAGATTTTCCCATCTTCTAACCATGTCATGACTAAATTTGCGAATGTGGGGGCTACATTTGCCCCCATCGCAACTCCACGTCTTTGAAGGAACACTTTTCCATCAAAACTGAAGTAGTTGTTAGTTAAATTAAATTCTAGAAGTCTCATAATGAAATCATTTTCTTTTGGTTTCAGTTGAAGTCCAGGAAGTAATTCACACACCGCCCGTAAACCCATATCCAATCTAATAGACGTGTACAGGCTTTGTGGTAAGCCTCTGCTTGAAAAAGCTCTCAGTGTGGAGAGCGAAACGTCGTGGTTTGGGGAAATAAACACGTTGTGTTGAATTCTATCCCATGAGTGCTGCGGTATTCTTCTGATTTATCTATCTATCTATCTAGATAATTTGAATCTTGGAGCAGTACCACCCAGGGTGTATTGGGTGCCTGCAGGAAGTTGAGACCACGACTTGACTTTGTATATAGCAGAAATCTCCACAGCACTCCAAAGTAGTCAAAAATAAATGTGATTTATTCCATGGTGAAACAGCACAGCAAAGTATCGGATAGCGACGTTTCAACGACCTCCGTTGTCTTTTTCAAGCGGGACAACACTACAAACATCAGATCCTCTTATACAGGTGAGTGAATCAGTATACAACAGTGATTGGTGCACTAGTGCATGTGACATAGAATTAACAAACAAATCTTTTATCAGGAAAATTCAATTCATGTGTTAAGGTACATAATTCATTGTACAGGTGTTCAGTGAAAGTGGTAAAAAATAAAGATAAAAAAGCTCGAGCCATTCGGCGAGTCATACATAAAGGTCAGTAAATAAGTCCAAAACATGTTGATTGTAGCGGTTGCGGCTCACCACCAATTGAGTCAGCTCAGGAACCTCGGCAGCAGAGTGTTGAATAATACATGATCACACCCATCAGGTATGAAGGCCAGTATGCATATTGAGAGTGGTAGTATTATGGGAACAAGGTACTTCAGGCAGCTCTTTGTGGGATCGCATCACCCCAGTACACAGTTGTGTCCGGTACCGCAATCACACTATTATGAGCTGGCTATTCCCTTGTTCCTAACTACAAAAAACACATCTATGTGTGAACAGTCACAAACAGACCTATCAAAAGCTTAACACGGTACTAAGGACAGACAGGGAGTCTAGCCTCACCCCAGACCATGTGGCTTCTCCGATACCGGCATGCTAGCTGACGTCTAGCATAAAAGAAATCTGTTTGTGTCTCTTGGTGCCCGACAAAGGTCCTGACCTAACCCAGGCCCTGACTTCACTGCGGCAGGAACTGTGTCTCTCTCTAGTGACTGAAACTAGAAGACCCAACATGAGGCATATGAAAACAAAGTAGTGACACCTAGTGGGGAAAACATAGAATACACTTTGACTATATCCCACTGTGGAACCTGGAACGAGTTACATTGCCCAGGTACTTAATGGCACACCTGTGCTGGGACACTACAGTTGACCCTGTCCCTCATCCTCCATCAGTACAGGTGGCTTGTTGGGCTTGTTGTTCCCGTTCCTCAACCAGCACCGGTACAGGCGCCATGTTGTTCCCGTTCCTCAATCAGCACCGGTACAGGCGCCATGTTGTTCCCGTTCCTCAATCAGCACCGGTACAGGCGCCATGTTGTTCCCGTTCCTCAACCAGCACCGGTACAGGCGCCATGTTGTTGTTGTTCCTCACCCAGCATCAGCACAGGAAGCTTGTTGTCCCTGTTCCTTATCCATCACTGGTACAGGCCGCTTGTTGTCCCTATTCCTCACCCAGCATCAGTACAGGCGGCATCAGGACAGATTTCTAAAGTTACACCCAGCAACGCTACAGGCAGCTTGTTGTCCCTGTTCCTCACCCAGCATCAGTACAGGCCGCTTGTTGTCCCCGTTCCTCACCCAGCATCAGTACAGGCCGCTTGTTGTCCCCATTCCTCACCCAGCATCAGTACAGGCAGCTTGTTGTCCCTGTTCCTCACCCGGCATCAGTACAGGCGGCTTATTGTCCCCGCTCCTCACCCAGCATCAGTACAGGCCGCTTGTTGTCTCCGTTCCTCACCCAGCGATACAGGCCGCTTGTTGTCCCTGTTCCTCACCCAGCATCAGTACAGGCAGCTTGTTGTCCCTGTTCCTCACCCAGCATCAGTACAGACGGCTTGTTGTCCCTGTTCCTCACCCAACATCAGTACAGGCCGCTTGTTGTCCCTGTTCCTCACCCAGCATCAGTACAGGCGGCTTGTTGTCCCTGTTCCTCACCCAGCATCAGTACAGGCGGCTTGTTGTCCCCGTTCCTCACCCAGCATCAGTACAGGCCGCTTGTTGTCCCTGTTCCTCACCCAGCGATACAGGCCGCTTGTTGTCCCTGTTCCTCACCCAGCATCAGTACAGGCCGCTTGTTGTCCCCATTCCTCACCCAGCATCAGTACAGGCCGCTTGTTGTCCCTGTTCCTCACCCAGCATCAGTACAGGCCGCTTGTTGTCCCTGTTCCTCACCCAGCATCAGTACAGGCCGCTTGTTGTCCCTGTTCCTCACCCAGCATCAGTACAGACGGCTTGTTGTCCCTGTTCCTCACCCAACATCAGTACAGGCCGCTTGTTGTCCCTGTTCCTCACCCAGCATCAGTACAGGCGGCTTGTTGTCCCTGTTCCTCACCCAGCATCAGTACAGGCGGCTTGTTGTCCCCGTTCCTCACCCAGCATCAGTACAGGCCGCTTGTTGTCCCTGTTCCTCACCCAGCGATACAGGCCGCTTGTTGTCCCTGTTCCTCACCCAGCATCAGTACAGGCTGCTTGTTGTCCCCATTCCTCACCCAGCATCAGTACAGGCCGCTTGTTGTCCCTGTTCCTCACCCAGCATCAGTACAGGCGGCTTGTTGTCCCTGTTCCTCACCCAGCATCAGTACAGGCGGCTTATTGTCCCCGCTCCTCACCCAGCATCAGTACAGGCTGCTTGTTGTCCCCATTCCTCACCCAGCATCAGTACAGGCCGCTTGTTGTCCCCGCTCCTCACCCAGCATCAGTACAGGCCGCTTGTTGTCCCTGTTCCTCACCCAGCGATACAGGCCGCTTGTTGTCCCTGTTCCTCACCCAGCATCAGTACAGGCCGCTTGTTG
The DNA here is from genome assembly GCA_027789725.1 of Dendropsophus ebraccatus. Lineage (NCBI taxonomy): Eukaryota > Metazoa > Chordata > Amphibia > Anura > Hylidae > Dendropsophus > Dendropsophus ebraccatus. The sequence continues at coordinate 53,283,679 of JAQFWZ010000018.1, forward strand.
TCCCCATTCCTCACCCAGCATCAGTACAGGCCGCTTGTTGTCCCTGTTACTCACCCAGCATCAGTACAGGCCGCTTGTTGTCCCCGCTCCTCACCCAGCATCAGTACAGGCCGCTTGTTGTCCCTGTTCCTCACCCAGCATCAGTACAGGCGGCTTGTTGTCCCCGTTCCTCACCCAGCATCAGTACAGGCAGCTTATTGTCCCTGTTCCTCACCCAGCATCAGTACAGGCGGCTTGTTGTCACCGTTCCTCACCCAGCATCAGTACAGGCCGCTTGTTGTCCCTGTTCCTCACCCAGCATCAGTACAGGCCTTTTGTTGTCCCCGTTCCTCACCCAGCATCAGTACAGGCAGCTTGTTGTCCCTGTTCCTCACCCAGCATCAGTACAGGCTGCTTGTTGTCCCTGTTCCTCACCCAGCATCAGTACAGGCGGCTTGTTGTCCCCATTCCTCACCCAGCATCAGTACAGGCGGCTTGTTGTCCCTGTTCCTCACCCAGCATCAGTACAGGCCGCTTGTTGTCCCTATTCCTCACCCAGCATCAGTTCAGGCGGCTTGTTGTCTCCGTTCCTCACCCAGCGGTACAGGCCGCTTGTTGTCCCTGTTCCTCACCCAGCATCAGTACAGGCAGCTGATTGTCCCCATTCCTCACCCAGCATCAGTTTAGGCAGCTTGTTGTCCCTATTCCTCACCCAGCATCAGTACAGGCCGCTTGTTGTCCCTGTTCCTCACCCAGCATCAGTACAGGCCGCTTGTTGTCCCTGTTCCTCACCCAGCATCAGTACAGGCCTTTTGTTGTCCCCGTTCCTCACCCAGCATCAGTACAGGCCGCTTGTTGTCCCTGTTCCTCACCCAGCATCAGTACAGGCAGCTTGTTGTCCCTGTTCCTCACCCAGCATCAGTACAGGCCGCTTGTTGTCCCTGTTCCTCACCCAGCATCAGTACAGGCGGCTTGTTGTCCCTGTTCCTCACCCAGCATCAGTACAGGCCGCTTGTTGTCCCTGTTCCTCACCCAGCATCAGTACAGGCCGCTTGTTGTCCCTGTTCCTCACCCAGCATCAGTACAGGCCGCTTGTTGTCCCTGTTCCTCACCCAGCATCAGTACAGGCCGCTTGTTGTCCCTGTTCCTCACCCAGCATCAGTACAGGCCGCTTGTTGTCCCTGTTCCTCACCCAGCATCAGTACAGGCGGCTTGTTGTCCCTGTTCCTCACCCAGCATCAGTACAGGCCGCTTGTTGTCCCTATTCCTCACCCAGCATCAGTACAGGCCGCTTGTTGTCCCCGTTCCTCACCCAGCATCACTACAGGCCGCTTGTTGTCCCTGTTCCTCACCCAGCATCAGTACAGGCCGCTTGTTGTCCCTGTTCCTCACCCAGCATCAGTACAGGCCGCTTGTTGTCCCCGTTCCTCACCCAGCATCAGTACAGGCCGCTTGTTGTCCCTGTTCCTCACCCAGCATCAGTACAGGCCGCTTGTTGTCCTCATTCCTCACCCAGCATCAGTACAGGAGGCTTGTTGTCCCCGTTCCTCACCCAGCATCAGTACAGGCCGCTTGTTGTCCCAGTTCCTCACCCAGCATCAGTACAGGCTGCTTGTTGTCCCCGTTCCTCACCCAGCATCAGTACAGGCCGCTTGTTGTCCCCGCTCCTCACCCAGCATCAGTACAGGCGGCTTGTTGTCCCCGCTCCTCACCCAGCATCAGTACAGGCCGCTTGTTGTCCCCGCTCCTCACCCAGCATCAGTACAGGCCGCTTGTTGTCCCTGTTCCTCACCCAGCATCAGTACAGGCCACTTGTTGTCCCTGTTCCTCACCCAGCATCAGTACAGGCCGCTTGTTGTCCTCATTCCTCACCCAGCATCAGTACAGGAGGCTTGTTGTCCCCGTTCCTCACCCAGCATCAGTACAGGCCGCTTGTTGTCCCTGTTCCTCACCCAGCATCAGTACAGGCGGCTTGTTGTCCCCGTTCCTCACCCAGCATCAGTACAGGCCGCTTGTTGTCCCTGTTTCTCACCCAGCATCAGTACAGGCAGCTTGTTGTCCCTGTTCCTCACCCAGCATCAGTACAGGCAGCTTGTTGTCCCTGTTCCTCACCCAGCATCAGTACAGGCAGCTTGTTGTCCCCGTTCCTCACCCAGCATCAGTACAGGCGGCTTATTGTCCCCGCTCCTCACCAAGCATCAGTACAGGCCGCTTGTTGTCCCTGTTCCTCACCCAGCATCAGTACAGGCCGCTTGTTGTCCCCGTTCCTCACCCAGCATCAGTATAGGCCGCTTGTTGTCCCTGTTCCTCACCCAGCATCAGTACAGGCCGCTTGTTGTCCCTGTTCCTCACCCAGCATCAGTACAGGCGGCTTGTTGTCCCCGTTCCTCACCCAGCATCAGTATAGGCCGCTTGTTGTCCCTGTTACTCACCCAGCATCAGTACAGGCAGCTTGTTGTCCCCGTTCCTCACCCAGCATCAGTACAGGCGGCTTATTGTCCCCGCTCCTCACCCAGCATCAGTACAGGCCGCTTGTTGTCCCTGTTCCTCACCCAGCATCAGTACAGGCCGCTTGTTGTCCCCGTTCCTCACCCAGCATCAGTACAGGCGGCTTGTTGTCCCTGTTCCTCACCCAGCATCAGTACAGGCAGCTTGTTGTCCCCGTTCCTCACCCAGCATCAGTACAGGCGGCTTATTGTCCCCGCTCCTCACCCAGCATCAGTACAGGCCGCTTGTTGTCCCTGTTCCTCACCCAGCATCAGTACAGGCCGCTTGTTGTCCCTATTCCTCACCCAGCATCAGTACAGGCCGCTTGTTGTCCCCGTTCCTCACCCAGCATCAGTACAGGCCGCTTGTTGTCCCCGTTCCTCACCCAGCATCAGTACAGGCCGCTTGTTGTCCCTGTTCCTCACCCAGCATCAGTACAGGCGGCTTATTGTCCCCGCTCCTCACCCAGCATCAGTACAGGCTGCTTGTTGTCCCCATTCCTCACCCAGCATCAGTACAGGCGGCTTATTGTCCCCGCTCCTCACCCAGCATCAGCACAGGCGGCTTGTTGTCCCCGTTCCTCACCCAGCATCAGTACAGGCCGCTTGTTGTCCCCGTTCCTCACCCAGCATCAGTACAGGCCGCTTGTTGTCCCTGTTCCTCACCCAGCATCAGTACAGGCCGCTTGTTGTCCCTGTTCCTCACCCAGCATCAGTACAGGCGGCTTGTTGTCCCCGTTCCTCACCCAGCATCAGTACAGGCCGCTTGTTGTCCCTGTTCCTCACCCAGCATCAGTACAGGCGGCTTGTTGTCCTCATTCCTCACCCAGCATCAGTACAGGCCGCTTGTTGTCCCTGCTCCTCACCCAGCATCAGTACAGGCCGCTTGTTGTCCCCGTTCCTCACCCAGCGATACAGGCCGCTTGTTGTCCCTGTTCCTCACCCAGCATAAGTACAGGCAGCTTGTTGTCCCTGTTCCTCACCCAGCATCAGTACAGGCCGCTTGTTGTCCCTGCTCCTCACCCAGCATCAGTACAGGCCGCTTGTTGTCCCCGTTCCTCACCCAGCATCAGTACAGGCCGCTTGTTGTCCCCGCTCCTCACCCAGCATCAGTACAGGCCGCTTGTTGTCCCTGCTCCTCACCCAGCATCAGTACAGGCCGCTTGTTGTCCCCGTTCCTCACCCAGCATCAGTACAGGCCGCTTGTTGTCCCCGCTCCTCACCCAGCATCAGTACAGGCGGCTTGTTGTCCTCATTCCTCACCCAGCATCAGTACAGGCCGCTTGTTGTCCCTGTTCCTCACCCAGCGATACAGGCGGCTTGTTGTCCCTGTTCCTCACCCAGCATCAGTACAGGCCGCTTGTTGTCCCTGTTCCTCACCCAGCATCAGTACAGGCCGCTTGTTGTCCCCGCTCCTCACCCAGCATCAGTACAGGCCGCTTGTTGTCCCTGTTCCTCACCCAGCATCAGTACAGGCGGCTTGTTGTCCCCGTTCCTCACCCAGCATCAGTATAGGCCGCTTGTTGTCCCCGCTCCTCACCCAGCATCAGTACAGGCCGCTTGTTGTCCCTGCTCCTCACCCAGCATCAGTACAGGCCGCTTGTTGTCCCTGCTCCTCACCCAGCATCAGTACAGGCCGCTTGTTGTCCCCGTTCCTCACCCAGCATCAGTACAGGCTGCTTGTTGTCCCCGCTCCTCACCCAGCATCAGTACAGGCGGCTTGTTGTCCCTGTTCCTCACCCAGCATCAGTACAGGCGGCATCAGGACAGATTTCTGAAGTTGCTTCTTGTCAATAACCTCTGTCACATGAAGTATTGTGCGCACAGTGGGTGTCAATCTTGCTCAGGTTTACTGATGAATTATAACAGCATTTGTCATGTATACAGCGAAGTGTGTGACAGATTGACAGAACACGTTCATTCTTCGTGTAATCCGCCATGCTCACAGGATCAGAGCCATTTCACTTCTTTAGAATTTCCACCATCTGCAAAATAGTGCAATGGTGTTTACGTCAATCAAATCGCCAATCAAGTCGCGGCCACGGAAGCGTATCACCTACAGGCCACGTGTAAGTAGACAAACAATGCGCAGTGTACTGTGCACCAATCACAGAACTTATATATCACGGACAAAATACTCATCATCTGATACAATGTAAGAATATGTGTAAGGAGACAGGACACACGACCCCATCATAACTTACATAGCCTGGATGCAGAACATCTTGTTTTGTCCAAGCACTTTCCCATCTGGTTTGGACCTTGGGTGTTGCTCATCCTGAGCTTCATGGTTCATGAATTAGAAGTTTAGAACTTCAGATAGGAAAATTATATCAGATCAGGATATTACAATGTAGACCACGCAAAGGTTATGGAAAGCCGTGTGACTTCCCAGGATGGTGCTGGAACAGGAGCTGGCGTCCATCTTCAGGGTCATAGCCTGGATGAGTGTAAATATAATCCGGGACACCTATGATGTTAGATGTTGTCATGTTAAGGTAAGCATTTCTATGGGCTTCTCATTGGCTGGTGTGGATGTGGTCGGTGATTGGCTGAGCAGATGTTTCCTGTGTCCAGGCAGAGAGCAGACACCACTGATCAGTGTGGACTACCAGGTGCCATGAGGATCAGGCAAGTGAGCACCCTTAAAAGAAAAAAAACTTTAAAAAATTGTGGGGTTGGCCAACCCCTGTAAATCTGTATCTATGTACATAAACTCCACCAAATCTACAGAACTTGTAGGGTTAATTAACATCGTCCACACAGCGTTAAAGATTCCGACATTTTGAGTTCTTCCTTTCCGGTGTACGTTTTCCTGGCATCGCGGAGTCACTGAAATAATAATATGTCTCTTAAAACCAGTATAAATTATGAAAATGTCAAGAAGAACTGAATCTATAGACGCGGAGTGAATTAATTAAAGATTTACAGCATTGATTGCCAGGCATGGAACTCATTCTAAATCCGAGGGGAGGGAGCTGTATGTTCGGAGTTACCGCCGAGCCTTAACTGGATGTTAAATACATTTATATTATATTGGATTGAGAGCGAGGAGGAGGAGGTCCGCGCCCGTAAAGATTTCCAATGAAGGCGGAAATAAAAGTTACTGGACACTAAATCTGAAATTTCTGTAAAAAGCAATTACACTTTAATAGCGAAGTAAGCCTAGAAATCAAAGGAGATCATAGGAGATAACCTTTCCCCTAGTGTCTGACCAGCTGCAGGTTCTTTGCATGTTCCTACTGTGGAGGTGGAGCAGTGGGGGGAGGCTCCTGCTGCAGTCAGAAGGGCAGGGCGTGGCCAAAGAGGTGGAGTGATGGGGAGAGGCTCCTGCTGCAGATAGAAGGGCAGGGCTTGGCTAAAGAGATGGAGCAGTGGTGGAGGTTCCTACTGCAGTCAGAAGAGTAGGGTGAGGGCAAAGAGGTGGGGCAGTGGTGAAGGTGTGGTGTCCCACCATGGGCACTGTCTAGAGTACTTGAGTAAGTCACTCGTTCAGGTGAACAAAGTGGGAGATGTAGTATTGTATTTCCCCCACTAGGTGTCACCTTTGTTTTATATCCCCACCACTCACAGGAGGGTTTAGATTTACCCCTGTAGGAGGAGTTAACCGGGTAGGAAGTGAGTTAGTTCCAAACAGACCTAGTTCCTGCAGAAGTTAAGCCAGGGCCTGGCTTTGGCCAGGACCCCTGGCAGGGGCCAAAGATTGTAGACAAAAGACTTTCTTTTATGCAAGCAACTATTTTCACTATGCAGTGCTAAGTTCACCGCAGGGGAGAGAAGCCACCTAGGATAACCCTAACCCACGCCAGGAACAATAGGGTCTTTGCTAAGGGACAAGTCTTTTCTCTATAAACACTGCAAGAAGCAGGAGGTACATCTATAAAATCCCCAGCTGAAGGAGCTTACACAAGGCCCTTGTTTTCACAGTGAGTCTCTATATTCTCTTCAGTCAAGTTGTTCCATCAGAGCACGTATACTACATTGGGCAGGACTCCTCTGGCAACTCCTCTTCCCTCTCGTTGCAAAGCACCTACTTCTACAAAGCACCTACTACTGGTTCTATCTTACTGTCAGCAACTACATTTTCAGTGTCAAGATCTGCACTAACTGTATTACGTGTACTGTTCACCTCAAAGCTTGTTCAGTAAATGGTTTTATTTTTTCTACTAAATGCACGGGACTCTGTCTTGTCTATCTGCACCTGCACCCCCACACACCACTGTTTTCCCTGGGCCTATTTTATTTCTAACAAATTTATAAATCACTTCATTAACCAGAAATGGCTCCTTACACGAGAAAACAGCTGTAAGGTCTTGGCCACCGGGTGTCTCGGCTCTCTTCTTTCTGCTGTACGCTGCCTGTTGTCAGAGAAAATCTGTCTTTAGTAACAGCTAGACCAGGACAAATTACAGGAAGTAGCGGCAGAGCTTGTGAAGCACAGAGAAAATCTGGGCTGTGTGTGTGCAAGCTGAGCCTGTCCACCTGCTGAAGATCATACACCTGCTGCTCCTGAAAGGTAAATCAAAGCTTTCTTCTCATCTCCAACTACCCATAAAGCTCAGGGCAGCCCAGTGTAGCTTTGGCTGTATGTCTGCAGTGCCAATACTAACAGTACCTGTCACCTCTCTAAAGGGTTAATTGAGCAAAATCGGCAAAGTTTCAAAAATGTTTTGAAACTATAGAAGGACATAATAAAACGGAGACCTCCACAAGAGGGAGATGACATGTGTATAGTGTGCGGGCCCCTTTAAATCTCCTGTCTCTACATACTTAGAGCAGAGAAGGCAGCAGTGACAGCCTTGACTCCTAATTCCGTCTTCCCATCCTCAGCGAGCTGATTAATGTTGCTGACAGAAGTGGAGAATTAATGGAGCATTATAGAGAAATTGCTGAGGCCTGGCATTGCGGAGTGAGGTATATGCCATATTATATGCAAATTGTTGTATAAACTGCAAAGCAGCATAATCTGGCCGCTTTACGCGCGGGAAGGGGGGGGGCTGTGTACACGAAGTCATTCCGACTCCAGGAACCAGGAACGGACAAGGACACAACCAGTGACTATAGCTCCGGACTTGGCTGCATCTGTAATACACACGACTGTATCTGTAATATACATGGAGATATTAAAGGGGGACTCCAAAGAAATACTCTCAGTCTGTAGCTGGAACCCCACTCATCAGCTCGGCCTCCAGAATATGGGGGTGAGAGGTACCGGACCTCCGCTGATGCATCACAAGAAGCCTCCATCCCATATACCCTGCGAGGATACCGTCACAGAGAACAGAAATGCTGCGGATCTGCCAGGGTGAAAACTGCAGACGAGCGCCCGACGCTTACACATCCGACTGACTCAGCGGTAAGGAGAGTCCTGTATCTGTATATAACCGGTACTCACAGCACATCACATCCGGTCAGATAGTGTCACCTCCACTGCAGAGGCGTGGTACAAAGATCCCAGGATTACTCCATATAGACAATGGTGGGAACAGGATATAATGGCCGGAGAGGGGCGGGAGAGGGGAGGAGCTTTGACATCACAGCTAGAGTACAGGAAGGAGAGGGGAGGAGCTATAATATCACAGCTAGAGAACAGGAGGGAGAGGGGAGGAGCTATAACATCCCAGCTGGGGTACCGGAGGGAGAGGGGAGGAGCTATAATATCACAGCTAGGGTACAGGAGGGAGAGGGGAGGAGCTATAATATCACAGCTAGGGTACAGGAAGGAGAGGGGAGGAGCTATAATATCACAGCTAGGGTACAGGAGGGAGAGGGGAGGAGCTATAATATCACAGCTAGGGTACAGGAAGGAGAGGGGAGGAGCTATAATATCACAGCTAGAGAACAGGAGGGAGAGGGGAGGAGCTACAACCCCACAGCTAGAGTACAGGAGAGAGAGGGGAGGAGCTATAACAGCACAACTAGAGTACAGGAAGGAGAGGGGAGGAGCTATAATATCACAGCTAGAGTACAGGAGGGAGAGGGGAGGAGCTATAATATCACAGCTAGGGTACAGGAGGGAGAGGGGAGGAGCTATAATATCACAGCTAGGGTACAGGAGGGAGAGGGGAGGAGCTATAACATCACAGCTAGAGTACAGGAAGGAGAGGGAGGAGCTATAACATCACAGCTAGGGAACAGGAGGGAGAGGGGAGGAGCTACAACCCCACAGCTAGAGGAGTACAGGATGACGGGAGAGGGGAGGAGCTTTGACATCACAGCTAGAGTACAGGAAGGAGAGGGGAGGAGCTACAACCCCACAGCTAGAGTACAGGAAGGAGAGGGGAGGAGCTATAATATCACAGCTAGAGTACAGGAGGGAGAGGGGAGGAGCTATAATATCACAGCTAGAGAACAGGAGGGAGAGGGGAGGAGCTATCACATCACAGCTAGGGTACAGGAGGGAGAGGGGAGGAGCTATAATATCACAGCTAGGGAACAGGAGGGAGAGGGGAGGAGCTATAATATCATAGCTAGAGAACAGGAGGGAGAGGGGAGGAGCTATCACATCACAGCTAGGGTACAGGAGAGAGGGGAGGAGCTATAATATCACAGATAGAGAACAGGAGGGAGAGGGGAGGAGCTATAATATCAAAGCTAGAGAACAGCAGGGAGAGGGGAGGAGCTATAACATCACAGCTAGGGAACAGGAGGGAGAGGGGAGGAGCTATCACATCACACCTACAGTACAGGTAGAGGGGAGGAGCTATAACATCACAGCTAGAGAACAGGAGGGAGAGGGGAGGAGCTATCACATCACAGCTAGAAAACAGGAGGGAGAGGGGAGGAGCTATAACATCCCAGCTGGGGTATCGGAGGGAGAGGGGAGGAGCTATATTATCACAGCTAGAGAACAGGAGGGAGAGGGGAGGAGCTATAACATCCCAGCTGGGGTACCGGAGGGAGAGGGGAGGAGCTCCGGTACCCTATCTCCGGTGGTGATCAGTCTGACCAATTAATCCATATCCACAAGAAGAAAGCACAAAAGAATAGCAGCACTCACCAAGCACAAAAAAATAGCAGCACTCACCAAGCCGAAAGAATAGCAGCATTCACTAAGTGTACAGTGGTCTCTTTATTATCCCTTCCAGTCGGCAGGTTTTGTAAGGGTGAAGAAGGTCTAGGATTTTTAATGGGGTTCCCCAGCATTAGGCAACTTTTAATAAATACTGCTGCTGGTATATAGAAAAGAATAAAGCGCATATGCTTACCTGTCCACCCTCCCCGGTGTCCTGTTGTGGTTTTGCTGGTGCCCCACAATGACTGCAGAGCCTCCACTTCCAAGATTAACTTGTCTCGAGACTGAAAGCCTGCTCAGCCAGTCACTGACTTAGATTGGACAGCCCACAGGCCAGTGATTGGCTGAGCAGGCTGTCACTTCTGAGATGCGTTTGTCTCGGAAATGGAGGTGCTGCAGTCAGTGTGGGACACCAAGGATAGGCTCTTTATTGTTTTCTACATACCAGAAGCAATCTGTTCAATGTTGCCTAACTCCAGACAATCCCTTTAAGGGGTTAATGGGAACATTACTGGGGGAGGGGGGGGGGGGGGCGGGAGTGTCCGCGGTCAGAAATGGTTCCATCCCTGGGGTGGTAAGAGTCCATAAAAGCAAGCAGCATTCTATGCAGTCGTCATGGAGGTCTCAGAGGTCTGACTACTCTGCCGGATCACTGGGGGTCTCAGAGGTCTGACTACTCTGCCTGATCACTGGGGGTCTCGGAGGTCTGACTACTCTGCCTGATCACTGGGGGTCTTGGAGGTCTGACTACTCTGCCTGATCACTGGGGGTCTTGGAGGTCTGACTACTCTGCCTGATCACTGGGAGTCTCGGAGGTCTGACTACTCTGCCTGATCACTGGGGGTCTTGGAGGTCTGACTACTCTGCCTGATCACTGGGGGTCTTGGAGGTCTGACTACTCTGCCTGATCACTGGGGGTCTTGGAGGTCTGACTACTCTGCCTGATCACTGGGGGTCTTGGAGGTCTGACTACTCTGCCTGATCACTGGGGGTCTCAGAGGTCTGACTACTCTGCCTGATCACTGGGGGTCTTGGAGGTCTGACTACTCTGCCTGATCACTGGGAGTCTCGGAGGTCTGACTACTCTGTCTGATCACTGGGGGTCTCAGAGGTCTGACTACTCTGCCTGATCACTGGGAGTCTCGGAGGTCTGACTACTTTGGTTCCCCCCACCATGTACTGTACTTTATTACTGTTATAGTGACTGTTGTTAGTTCTTTGTGCTGGGTAGTAAGGCTCCTGAGGGGTTAATAAATGATCCCCCAACATCCCGTGGAGTCGCAGTCACATCTCCTCACAGACGCCATCAATTCCTTCAATCTAGACAGAAAGTCAGAAGCCGAAGAGAAAATGAAATGAAGTTCGAGACGGAACATGGACGGAAGAAGAAGAAGAACAAGTCTCATGTGGAGAGCGAATCTGGCAGAAGTGTTGGGGGCCGGAGTGCGGGAGGAGTGGTGCCGCATGCGGATGGAGCAATTACCCCCAGACCTCACTTCTATCCTGCACAATATCTGATTCCAGGAGCGTTTCGCTGCCATTGCTGGAAGACAATAACCTGGCTCGTCGCCCCCAGCGGCTGCGCACTTTACTCCTCGCCTTTCTGTATTGCCGCACAATGAACCAAAGCAGCATCTCCTGGATACGGTAGACCAGAGGCGAAGCTACAGGTGCTGCAACAGTCACAGCCGGGTGCACCAAGACGACCCCACTACTACAATGGTTCTGATATAGAGAGCTGAGCAGTAGTATAATAGTGGGCGGGGGGTCCTGATATAGAGAGCTGAGCAGTAGTATAATAGTGGGCGGGGGTCCTGATATAGAGAGCTGAGCAGTAGTATAATAGTGGGCGGGGGGTCCTGATATAGAGAGCTGAGCAGTAGTATAATAGTGGGCGGGGGTCCTGATATAGAGAGCTGAGCAGTAGTATAATAGTGGGCGGGGGTCCTGATATAGAGAGCTGAGCAGTAGTATAATAGTGGGCGGGGGTCCTGATATAGAGAGCTGAGCAGTAGTATAATAGTGGGCGGGGGTCCTGATATAGAGAGCTGAGCAGTAGTATAATAGTGGGCGGGGGTCCTGATATAGAGAGCTGAGCAGTAGTATAATAGTGGGCGGGGGTCCTGATATAGAGAGCTGAGCAGTAGTATAATAGTGGGCGGGGGTCCTGATATAGAGAGCTGAGCAGTAGTATAATAGTGGGCGGGGGTCCTGATATAGAGAGCTGAGCAGTAGTATAATAGTGGGCGGGGGTCCTGTTATGACTCCTATTATATATGTCACTTCTATTATATATGTTATTACTCCTATTATATGTTATTATGGTGCTTGAAAAATCCCTTTATTGTAATCAGTATTCTTCTTCTTTTTCTTCTACTTCTTCTTCTTCCATTTCTTCTTCTTCCGCTTCTTCCAGCCATTCTTCTGCGATTAATACAGCCCGAACCACTTTGCACACAGACTCCGTTCATACTGCGTTTAGAAGCCCTCGGTGGTGACAGGTGTGCTATCTATTTTTGGTTTCGATCAGATATGTTGTTTTTAAGAAATTTACGTTTAAAGACCCCTAATTTCCCATAGGAAATAATGCCCCATTGGAAATAATGGCTACACTGTAAACACTAACAGCCAATCACAGCACATATGCAAATAGTTGAAATATAGCAGCCAATAGAAATTCTAAGGTCTTGTCAGGCAATGCATCACACCATCCACAGTCACATGTCCACTATTGGCCAATAGAATATGTAGAAGTTGGAAAGTCCTTAACGATTTAGCAGAGCTGAGGCAGCCATATAGCAGAGCTGATCCCCGCACTAAGTAGCAGAGCTTAGGCAGCCGTGTAGCAGAGCCAACACCCGCACTAAGTAGCAGAGCTAAGGCAGCCATGTAGCAGAGCCAACACCCGCACAACGTAGCAGAGCTGAGGCAGCCGTGTAGCAAAGCCAAAACCCGCACTGAGTAAGTAAAGGGGAGGTACACAAGTCACTCTGAAAGGGACAGCAGCCAAGTCGCTCTTAAAGAGACGGTACCCAAGTCGCTCTTAAAGGGACAGTACCCAACTCGCTCTTAAAGGGACGGTACACAAGTCGCTCCTAAGGGGTTGGTACCCAAGTCGCTCTTAAAGGGGCAGTACCCAAGTCTCTCTTAAAGGGATGGTACCCAAGTCTCTCTTAAAGGGACAGTACCGAAGACGCTCTTAAAGGGAGGGTATTAGGGTTAAAGTTTCTCTTAAAGGCAAATCACTGTTAAAGGGGCTCTTTTTTCAACTTTTTTATCACTCCTATTATATATGTTACTACTACTGTACTATATATGTTACTCCTATTATATATCTTACTTCATTATATATGTCATTCCTATTATATATGTTATTACTCCTATTATATATGTCACTCCTATTATATATGCTACTCCTACCGTATTATATATGTCACTCCTATTATGTATCTTAATCCTATTATATTTCTTACTACTACGGTATTATATATATATGTTACTCCTATTATATACGTTACTCCTATTATATACAGTATGTGTTGAGTTTTGCTGTTTCTCCAGCGGTGAGCAGGGTGCGGCAGGTAGTGAATATTAGATTCAGGTTTTTTGGCACCAGTGATATCACTTTTTGCTGCTGCTTGTTGGAGTAGGTGCTAAGAATCCGGCCAGGATTGCTCAGTCCATCCTGTTTATCTTTGACTCTTTGAAGGAGCTAAGCCAAGAAAAGAGAAAGTGCGCCTCTTTAGAGCCTCTGAACCCAGTCTAAAGCCAAACTCAAGAACATTAGGGATTGAACATCTCACGTTCTACCAAGCACCTGCCCATCAAATAGGTTAACTCTTTCAGTGTCGGTAAACATTACCCATTTTGCTTCTTTGATTCCATCTGTAGGTTGCAGGTAAACAAAATATTCATTGGTGGCAATTCAAGGAAACTGCATGTAAAACAAGATGGGGTCAGGTGTCCCCGACAAGGAGCTGGGTCCTCAGCAGCTCTCTGCTCTGGTTCAGGGAATGGAGAACCCAGTAGGTCAATGCATTACATAGTCAGGGCATTGATATTACTGTGTAATGCTTCATTTACCCTGTGGAGGCACGAGAATTAAACACTTCTACAGATCACATCTGATCAATGAGGATTGCTGGAGCAGATCCCTCTATGATCAACTTCTCATCGAGAGACCAGACAAGCAGACAGACATGTCGCAGCAACAACAAAAAAAATGGCGGCCTCCGGCACCTCAGCAGTCATTCCCATTATGAGAGATGTGACGCTGGTGTTAATCCCGAGGACGCGGCTTATTCAGGTCCCGTCTTTATGACTTGGGCAGATTATAGTTTCAGACCTCATTATGCCTCCTGTATATACAGAGAGCAGAAGCCTCGGCAATAGATGAGGAGACACATCTAATGCTATTCCGTCCCCACATGAATATTAACATCAGCTTAGCCGCACGCCCAGGAAATCCGCTGATCGGAGCTTCTAATTGTCTCCATGCTGAATAGATTTCACGCATCATTCCATGGTAACCAGTGACAATCGTTTAGCTCCAATTAACAATGCAGATGAGATCCTCGTTATATGGAGATTTACCAGCAAGAACTTGGTTTTCTCGATTTTCTTGCAAATTGTAGCAAAAAAAAATAAAAATAAAAATAAATTAGACTTTTGAATTTTGAGTGAAGATTCCGAGTGGATGGAAAGTCGACCTATTGTACGGAGTTAATTGACTTTATATCAATCCGCAGTTCATGGTTTTGAAGGGGCGGTCCCATCTACACGTATACTGCTCACACCCCCTTTGGACGTCATAGACGGAGGGTTGCAGAGCCGCTTCCACTCCGCCAAACTTGGTCTGTTCCTTTGTGATAAGGCCCAAGGATTGGGTGGGTGGGCAGGGTCTCAGCTTCATTGATGTCACTGCCTTCCAAGATGGCCATAGACTCCTAAATCACCAGCGGAGGCTGCTCCCTGGACGCCAGGTAATCAGCCTCTGTGGATTCCGGAACTTCCAAGGTCAGGATCTGGATGACCTCTTGCAAAACTTTGGCTGCAGCCAGCACCACGTGTTTATCATCTGAAGATGGGACATCACTTCTAGTAGGTGGAAACACTGGGGACAGCGAAGGTCTGTGGGAGTTGGCCTCCTCCAAGACGGGAAACTCAGGGGATCCCCTGGAAACAAGCTTAGCTTCTTTGGTTCCGCCAGTGGGTGGCGCTGTAGGCAGGCTCAGCAACTTGGCAGGAGCGCTGGCTCTTTTCCTGCGCTTCTGTGAGCCGTCCGTTAACCCTTTGCTGGGTGTACTGTAGCTTGTGGTGCAGCGAGATAACACGGATGGCTGCATTAGTTCTCTGGAACACAAACTCCTCAGTGGAGCGCAAAAACATATATGCAATAAAGGTCTCAGTCTCTTTCGGTAGGATGCTTCCCCACTTTTAGATTCTTGGTCGGGTGACCCTTTGGCTAAGGGCACACTTGACAAGGCGGTCAGGGTACACACAAGTCCCGTAACACTTTTGAGCGGCAATATCACTTTGAGACAGTCTCTTCCCGGCAACTGGGCGCATTGCACCAAAGTGCACAAAACTGCACCCCACCAAGGAACTGAAAACATAGGGGTTCTGTGCAGCGAATCTTTGCAGGTAATTGCGGGAAAGTTACAGGCAGCAACGAGGTTTGGATCCTATTTGTGTCCGGTGCTGTGGAAGCTCTGTGGGTCACTTGGACACTTGTCACGGGAGCCTGGAGTGGAGTTGGAACCCACCCCAGACTAACAGGAACTGCTTCCAAGGATTCGGATGACCCAAGTGTAAACCTGGTGTGTATGTGCGGGTGCAGGAAGAATTGAGTCCAATAACTAAACTAGAATAATGTCCGTTTACTCAAGATCTTCAGTGCAATACAATAATACTTTGGCAACTTAGGTGCAGGTAAGAGGTAGTAGTAGTAGTAGTTGGTAGACAAGAAGAAAGTGGAGTAGAGGAGCATCTTGAGGGCCAGTCCAATGTAGCTTTGTACTCTGCCACCATAGCGTATTGAAGATTAGAAGATGATACCTGTACCCACATATAGATATCTTCGACCTGACGACCTTATGCCCTGTAGTGTCGGGATACCGGTCCTGTTAGGGTAGTAAGAGGTCCCTGCGCTGGGTTGAGTAGACTTTCCAAGACTTCCCAGAATAGCCGTGCATTGCAGTAGGATACGTAGGCATTATCTGCAGCTTTATCCTACTGGGGTCAGTACCTAATTCAGGTATGCTGCCCTGTGTCGTGTAGATAGTATCCCTGGCGTGGACAAGGTGATCCTCTGAGGATGTCCTTCTTCCTGAGGGGTCTAGCACTGCATGCTAGCGTTGGTGAACAGCACAGAAGAAAGTTGAAGCCTCTTTATTCCCATCAAGGGTCCAGGCCTGAACCAGGCCTGGGCTTCACTGCAGCATGAACTGCCCTCTCTAGTGACTAAACTTAAAGACCATCCCACCAGGAACTAACCTCCTTTTATAGTGCCAAACTCACTTCTAGGTGTATTACAGTATACATATATATTACATAGCTGAGGTGTACAGTTATAGATATAGATAGATAGATAGATAGATAGATAGATAGATAGGAGATAGATAGATAGATAGATAGATAGATAGATAGATAGATAGATAGATAGATAGATAGATAGATAGGAGATAGATAGATAGATAGATAGATAGAAGATAGATAGATAGATAGATAGATAGATAGATAGATAGGAGATAGATAGATAGGAGATAGATAGATAGATAGATAGATAGATAGATAGAAGATAGATAGATAGATAGATAGATAGAAGATAGATAGATAGATAGATAGATAGATAGATAGATAGATAGATAGGAGATAGATAGATAGATAGAAGATAGATAGATAGGAGATAGATAGATAGGAGATAGCTGGATAGATAGGAGATAGATAGATAGATAGATAGATAGATAGATAGATAGATAGATAGATAGATAGATAGGAGATAGATAGATAGATAGGAGATAGATAGATAGATAGATAGATAGATAGATAGGAGATAGATAGATAGATAGATAGATAGATAGATAGATAGGAGATAGATAGATAGGAGATAGATAGATAGATAGATAGATAGATAGATAGATAGGAGATAGATAGGAGATAGATAGATAGATAGATAGATAGATAGATAGATAGATAGATAGATAGGAGATAGATAGATAGATAGGAGATAGATAGATAGATAGATATGAGATAGATAGATAGGAGATAGATAGATAGGAGATGGATAGATAGGAGATAGATAGATAGATAGATAGATAGATAGATAGATAGATAGGAGATAGATAGATAAGAGATAGATAGATAGATAGATAGATAGATAGATAGGAGATAGATAGATAGATAGATAGATAGATAGATAGATAGATAGATAGATAGATAGATAGGAGGTAGATAGATATAGTCCCTACAGGGTAACATTATATCACAGATGGGATGGGTGTCACTGTGGAAGTAAAACACAATGGTGGACAATACTGGATAAGATGTCAATAAGGGGCGTGGCTGTGACAACCTTTCAGTCATTTTCATGGACAGGAGATAATTAAAGCAATTAGGGAACATAGAATCCATCACCTTATAGAATCAATGGAGGAGACAGTTATTAGGGATCGGCCATAGATACAATGACTGGTTGGGATGGGGATTAGTCTATTATAATTGTGTGTGTATATATAGTGAATGCCGGATCAATATATAATATGTCTGTACAGGGAAATTATGGATAAAATAACCAATAAAACACAATATATTGGATTTCAGGGACTTTCCTTTAAAGGGACCAGTGACTGTGAGAATGCTACATGATCTATTAGCAAAATGTTATAGAGCAGGAAGAGCGGAAAAGATCAATATATGAGGGGAAACATTCTGTATAACGAGTCACCCGAAATCTCTCCATGTGGGCGGTTCTATAATGGAGAGACTCCGCCCCCTGGACACATTAACCCAGAATTATCAAGAATTTCAATCTATATATAAATATATATATCGCCCTTCCCGTGCTATAATAGGGTGTCCATAGATTACACATATTGTTTTTCTACTTCTATGATTTCGTTTTAAATTATATTTATCAGTCAAATCAGTGGTGCCAATGGTGCCAAACGCTCTCTGGTGCCAAATCCAGAGAGCGTCTCCTGCCCCGGAGGACCCGTCTTGTATTACACAGATTCCCCAAGGAGACACATTGTGTAATACTTAGTTTCGCCTGCGGGGGTGCTGCAGGGAGTCTGGTTACTTACTGTCAGTATTTTTATGGACTATGGAAAATGCCAGAAAAAACTTATGTACAAAATGTCTAAATAAATAACTTCACCAAAAATACTTATAAGTATTTATAAAACAACAGAAAAATATCACCCTAACATGGCTGCCCCTGTGGAGACCACTTTCTGTGCAGCCTCAATGATGAGAGCAGCCTGGAGGGGGCAGTGATGATAGAGAGGAGGCTGGGGGCGGGGCTTAGCTCCTTATTAGGACACAGCAGTACGGGAGGGCTCCTGCTGCAGTGAGATGCCTTACAGCCAGGCAGAGGTTTATAACGGATTGGGGGGCGGGGGGGAATCTTTATGTTTCTTAGAGTTTGATGAGACATAGAAGCTTAAGAAGATGTAATGAAAAAACTGTTTGTTTTTCCAACTTTTTTTAAAGTATTTTTTGTTAATCTTTCCTGCCCCTTCAGGGTTAGGCTTTTCTACACGCCAATATTTACACTGATTGGTGAGCCGACACCCCGGCTAATTGTACGCTGGTACTTGTGGCACTCCACCTGCGACTAGCGCTGTACGAAACCTCAGATGTAGATAACAAAGCGCATTGTACTCTACATAATGGCTGAGAAATCATCGAGCCCCCCGGATGTTAGAGGAATCGATGCAAGAGAAAAGAAAGGAAATCGTCAAGCCCTAAAGAAAGTCCAGGGGGAAGAATAGTAATAACAGGGGAGAGCAGGAGGCCTCAGTTACAGGCAGATTCAGCCGGCAGCCATTTGTGGAAGGTGTCAGAATGAAGAAGAAGAAGATGTTAGATGGTTTAATGAGGTGAAGAGAAGAAGAACAGCGAGAAGGAAGGATGAAAACAGCAGATGTGCAAACACAAGGGCCGCAGAGAAGTGTGCGAGGAGAACGAAGGAGGCGTGTGCACAGGAGCTAACACTCTAATATCACACAGGAGCTAACACTCTAATGTCACAGGAGATAACACTCTAATGTCACAGAAGCTAACACTCTAATGTCACACAGGAGCTAACACTCTAATGTCACACAGGAGCTAACACTCTAATGTCACACAGGAGCTAACACTCTAATGTCACACAGGAGATAACACTCTAATGTCACAGGAGCTCACACTCTAATGTCACAGGAGATAACACTCTAATGTCACAGGAGCTAACACTCTAATGTCACACAGGAGCTAACACTCTAATGTCACACAGGAGCTCACACTCTAATGTCACAGGAGCTAACACTCTAATGTCACACAGGAGCTAACACTCTAATGTCACAGGAGCTAACACTCTAATGTCACAGGAGCTAACACTCTAATATCACAGGAGCTAACACTCTAATGTCAAACAGGAGCTAACACTCTAATGTCACACAGGAGCTCACACTCTAATGTCACACAGGAGCTAACACTCTAATGTCACAGGAGCTAACACTCTAATGTCACAGGAGCTAACACTCTAATGTCACAGGAGCTAACACTCTAATGTCACACAGGAGCTAACACTCTAATGTCACACAGGAGCTAACACTCTAATATCACAGGAGCTTACACTCTAATGTCACAGGAGCTAACACTCTAATGTCACACAGGAGCTAACACTCTAATATCACAGGAGCTCACACTCTAATGTCACACAGGAGCTAACACTCTAATATCACACAGGAGCTAACACTCTAATATCACACAGGAGCTAACACTCTAATATCACAGGAGCTAACACTCTAATGTCACAGGAGATAACACTCTAATGTCACACAGGAGCTAACACTCTAATATCACAGGAGCTAACACTCTAATGTCACACAGGAGCTAACACTCTAATATCACAGGAGCTAACACTCTACTATCACACAGGAGCTAACACTCTAATGTCACACAGGAGCTAACACTCTAATGTCACACAGGAGCTAACACTCTAATGTCACACAGGAGCTAACACTCTAATGTCACACAGGAGCTAACACTCTAATATCACAGGAGCTCACACTCTAATGTCACACAGGAGCTAACACTCTAATGTCACACAGGAGCTAACACTCTAATGTTACAGGAGCTAACACTCTAATGTCACACAGGAGCTAACACTCTAATATCACAGGAGCTCACACTCTAATGTCACACAGGAGCTAACACTCTAATGTCACACAGGAGCTAACACTCTAATATCACAGGAGCTCACACTCTAATATCACACAGGAATTAACACTCTAATATCACAGGAGCTAACACTCTAATATCACACAGGAATTAACACTCTAATATCACACAGGAGCTAACACTCTAATGTCACAGGAGCTAACACTCTAATATCACAGGAGCTCACACTCTAATGTCACACAGGAGCTAACACTCTAATGTCACAGGAGCTAACACTCTAATGTCACAGGAGCTAACACTCTAATGTCACAGGAGATAACACTCTAATATCACAGGAGCTCACACTCTAATGTCACAGGAGCTCACACTCTAATGTCACACAGGAGCTAACACTCTAATGTCACAGGAGCTAACACTCTAATGTCACACAGGAGCTAACACTCTAATGTCACAGGAGCTCACACTCTAATGTCACAGGAGCTAACACTCTAATGTCACAGGAGCTCACACTCTAATGTCATACAGGAGCTAACACTCTAATATCACACAGGAGCTAACACTCTAATGTCACAGGAGATAACACTCTAATGTCACACAGGAGCTAACACTCTAATGTCACAGGAGCTAACACTCTAATATCACAGGAGCTAACACTCTAATGTCACAGGAGCTAACACTCTAATATCACAGGAGATAACACTCTAATGTCACACAGGAGCTAACACTCTAATGTCACACAGGAGCTAACACTCTAATGTCACACAGGAGCTAACACTCTAATGTCACACAGGAGCTAACACTCTAATGTCACACAGGAGATAACACTCTAATGTCACAGGAGCTCACACTCTAATGTCACAGGAGCTAACACTCTAATATCACAGGAGCTAACACTCTAATATCACAGGAGCTAACACTCTAATGTCACAGGAGCTAACACTCTAATGTCACAGGAGCTAACACTCTAATGTCACACAGGAGCTAACACTCTAATATCACACAGGAGCTAACACTCTAATGTCACAGGAGCTAACACTCTAATATCACAGGAGATAACACTCTAATGTCACACAGGAGCTAACACTCTAATGTCACACAGGAGCTAACACTCTAATGTCACAGGAGCTCACACTCTAATATCACAGGAGCTAACACTCTAATATCACAGGAGCTAACACTCTAATATCACAGGAGCTAACACTCTAATGTCACAGGAGCTAACACTCTAATGTCACAGGAGCTAACACTCTAATGTCACAGGAGCTCACACTCTAATGTCACAGGAGCTCACACTCTAATGTCACACAGGAGCTAACACTCTAATATCACAGGAGCTAACACTCTAATATCACAGGAGCTAACACTCTAATATCACACAGGAGCTAACACACTAATGTCACAGGAGCTAACACTCTAATATCACACAGGAGCTAACACTCTAATGTCACAGGAGCTAACACTCTAATGTCACACAGGAGCTAACACTCTACTATCACACAGGAGCTAACACTCTAATGTCACACAGGAGCTAACACTCTAATATCACACAGGAGCTAACACTCTAATGTCACAGGAGCTAACACTCTAATGTCACAGGAGCTAACACTCTAATATCACACAGGAGCTAACACACTAATGTCACAGGAGCTCACACTCTAATGTCACAGGAGCTCACACTCTAATGTCACAGGAGCTAACACTCTAATATCACACAGGAGCTAACACTCTAATGTCACAGGAGCTAACACTCTAATGTCACACAGGAGCTAACACTCTACTATCACACAGGAGCTAACACTCTAATGTCACACAGGAGCTAACACTCTAATATCACAGGAGCTAACACTCTAATGTCACAGGAGCTAACACTCTAATATCACAGGAGCTCACACTCTAATATCACACAGGAGCTAACACTCTAATGTCACAGGAGCTAACACTCTAATGTCACAGGAGCTAACACTCTAATATCACAGGAGCTAACACTCTAATGTCACACAGGAGCTAACACTCTAATGTCACAGGAGCTAACACTCTAATGTCACACAGGAGCTAACACTCTAATGTCACAGGAGATAACACTCTAATGTCACACAGGAGCTAACACTCTAATGTCACAGGAGCTAACACTCTAATGTCACACAGGAGCTAACACTCTAATGTCACAGGAGCTAACACTCTAATATCACAGGAGCTAACACTCTAATGTCACAGGAGCTAACACTCTAATGTCACACAGGAGCTAACACTCTAATGTCACACAGGAGCTAACACTCTAATGTCACAGGAGCTAACACTCTAATGTCACACAGGAGCTAACACTCTAATATCACAGGAGCTAACACTCTAATATCACAGGAGCTAACACTCTAATATCACACAGGAGCTAACACTCTAATGTCACAGGAGCTAACACTCTAATGTCACAGGAGCTAACACTCTAATGTCACAGGAGCTCACACTCTAATATCACAGGAGCTAACACTCTAATGTCACAGGAGCTAACACTCTAATGTCACAGGAGCTAACACTCTAATGTCACACAGGAGCTAACACTCTAATGTCACAGGAGCTAACACTCTAATGTCACAGGAGCTCACACTCTAATGTCACAGGAGCTAACACTCTAATGTCACACAGGAGCTAACACTCTAATATCACAGCAGCTAACACTCTAATGTCACAGGAGCTAACACTCTAATATCACAGGAGCTAACACTCTAATATCACACAGGAGCTAACACTCTAATGTCACAGGAGCTAACACTCTAATATCACAGGAGCTAACACTCTAATGTCACAGGAGATAACACTCTAATATCACAGGAGCTCACACTCTAATGTCACACAGGAGCTAACACTCTAATATCACACAGGAGCTAACACTCTAATGTCACACAGGAGCTCACACTCTAATATCACACAGGAGCTCACACTCTAATATCACACAGGAGCTAACACTCTAATGTCACACAGGAGCTCACACTCTAATGTCACAGGAGCTAACACTCTAATGTCACAGGAGCTAACACTCTAATATCACAGGAGCTCACACTCTAATGTCACACAGGAGCTAACACTCTAATGTCACAGGAGCTCACACTCTAATGTCACAGGAGCTAACACTCTAATGTCACACAGGAGCTCACACTCTAATGTCACAGGAGCTAACACTCTAATGTCACAGGAGCTAACACTCTAATATCACAGGAGATAACACTCTAATATCACAGGAGCTAACACTCTAATGTCACACAGGAGCTAACACTCTAATGTCACACAGGAGCTAACACTCTAATATCACAGGAGCTAACACTCTAATGTCACACAGGAGCTAACACTCTAATGTCACAGGAGCTCACACTCTAATATCACAGGAGCTAACACTCTAATATCACAGGAGCTAACACTCTAATATCACAGGAGCTAACACTCTAATGTCACAGGAGCTAACACTCTAATGTCACAGGAGCTAACACTCTAATGTCACAGGAGCTCACACTCTAATGTCACAGGAGCTCACACTCTAATGTCACACAGGAGCTAACACTCTAATATCACAGGAGCTAACACTCTAATATCACAGGAGCTAACACTCTAATGTCACAGGAGCTAACACTCTAATGTCACACAGGAGCTAACACTCTACTATCACACAGGAGCTAACACTCTAATGTCACACAGGAGCTAACACTCTAATATCACACAGGAGCTAACACTCTAATGTCACAGGAGCTAACACTCTAATGTCACAGGAGCTCACACTCTAATATCACACAGGAGCTAACACACTAATGTCACAGGAGCTAACACTCTAATATCACACAGGAGCTAACACTCTAATGTCACAGGAGCTAACACTCTAATGTCACACAGGAGCTAACACTCTACTATCACACAGGAGCTAACACTCTAATGTCACACAGGAGCTAACACTCTAATATCACACAGGAGCTAACACTCTAATGTCACAGGAGCTAACACTCTAATGTCACAGGAGCTAACACTCTAATGTCACACAGGAGCTAACACTCTAATATCACACAGGAGCTAACACTCTAATGTCACAGGAGCTAACACTCTAATGTCACAGGAGCTAACACTCTAATATCACACAGGAGCTAACACTCTAATGTCACAGGAGCTAACACTCTAATGTCACAGGAGCTAACACTCTAATATCACACAGGAGCTAACACTCTAATATCACACAGGAGCTAACACTCTAATGTCACAGGAGCTAACACTCTAATGTCACAGGAGCTAACACTCTAATGTCACAGGAGCTAACACTCTAATATCACACAGGAGCTAACACTCTAATGTCACAGGAGCTAACACTCTAATGTCACACAGGAGCTAACACTCTACTATCACACAGGAGCTAACACTCTAATGTCACACAGGAGCTAACACTCTAATATCACAGGAGCTAACACTCTAATGTCACAGGAGCTAACACTCTAATATCACAGGAGCTCACACTCTAATATCACACAGGAGCTAACACTCTAATATCACACAGGAGCTAACACTCTAATGTCACAGGAGCTAACACTCTAATATCACAGGAGCTAACACTCTAATGTCACACAGGAGCTAACACTCTAATGTCACAGGAGCTAACACTCTAATGTCACACAGGAGCTAACACTCTAATGTCACAGGAGATAACACTCTAATGTCACACAGGAGCTAACACTCTAATGTCACAGGAGCTAACACTCTAATGTCACACAGGAGCTAACACTCTAATGTCACAGGAGCTAACACTCTAATATCACAGGAGCTAACACTCTAATGTCACAGGAGCTAACACTCTAATGTCACACAGGAGCTAACACTCTAATATTACAGGAGCTCACACTCTAATGTCACAGGAGCTAACACTCTAATGTCACACAGGAGCTAACACTCTAATATCACACAGGAGCTAACACTCTAATGTCACAGGAGCTAACACTCTAATGTCACACAGGAGCTAACACTCTAATGTCACACAGGAGCTAACACTCTAATATCACAGGAGCTAACACTCTAATATCACAGGAGCTAACACTCTAATATCACACAGGAGCTAACACTCTAATGTCACAGGAGCTAACACTCTAATGTCACAGGAGCTAACACTCTAATGTCACAGGAGCTCACACTCTAATATCACAGGAGCTAACACTCTAATGTCACAGGAGCTAACACTCTAATGTCACAGGAGCTAACACTCTAATGTCACACAGGAGCTAACACTCTAATGTCACAGGAGCTAACACTCTAATGTCACAGGAGCTCACACTCTAATGTCACAGGAGCTAACACTCTAATGTCACACAGGAGCTAACACTCTAATATCACAGCAGCTAACACTCTAATGTCACAGGAGCTAACACTCTAATATCACAGGAGCTAACACTCTAATATCACACAGGAGCTAACACTCTAATGTCACAGGAGCTAACACTCTAATATCACAGGAGCTAACACTCTAATGTCACAGGAGATAACACTCTAATATCACAGGAGCTCACACTCTAATGTCACACAGGAGCTAACACTCTAATATCACACAGGAGCTAACACTCTAATGTCACACAGGAGCTCACACTCTAATGTCACAGGAGCTAACACTCTAATGTCACAGGAGCTAACACTCTAATATCACAGGAGCTCACACTCTAATGTCACACAGGAGCTAACACTCTAATGTCACAGGAGCTCACACTCTAATGTCACAGGAGCTAACACTCTAATGTCACAGGAGCTAACACTCTAATATCACAGGAGCTCACACTCTAATGTCACACAGGAGCTAACACTCTAATGTCACAGGAGCTAACACTCTAATGTCACAGGAGCTCACACTCTAATGTCACACAGGAGCTAACACTCTAATGTCACAAAAGCTCACACTCTAATGTCACACAGGAGCTAACACTCTAATGTCACAGGAGCTAACACTCTAATGTCACAGGAGCTAACACTCTAATATCACACAGGAGCTAACACTCTAATATCACACAGGAGCTAACACTCTAATGTCACAGGAGCTAACACTCTAATATCACACAGGAGCTAACACTCTAATATCACACAGGAGCTAACACTCTAATGTCACAGGAGCTCACACTCTAATATCACACAGGAGCTCACACTCTAATATCACAGGAGCTAACACTCTAATGTCACAGGAGCTAACACTCTAATGTCACAGGAGCTAACACTCTAATGTCACACAGGAGCTAACACTCTAATGTCACACAGGAGCTAACACTCTAATGTCACAGGAGCTAACACTCTAATGTCACAGGAGCTCACACTCTAATGTCACAGGAGCTAACACTCTAATATCACAGGAGCTAACACTCTAATGTCACAGGAGCTAACACTCTAATGTCACAGGAGCTAACACTCTAATGTCACACAGGAGCTAACACTCTAATGTCACACAGGAGCTAACACTCTAATGTCACAGGAGCTCACACTCTAATGTCACACAGGAGCTAACACTCTAATGTCACAGGAGCTAACACTCTAATATCACAGGAGCTAACACTCTAATATCACACAGGAGCTAACACTCTAATATCACAGGAGCTAACACTCTAATGTCACAGGAGCTCACACTCTAATGTCACAGGAGCTAACACTCTAATGTCACAGGAGCTAACACTCTAATATCACAGGAGCTCACACTCTAATGTCACACAGGAGCTAACACTCTAATGTCACAGGAGCTCACACTCTAATGTCACAGGAGCTAACACTCTAATGTCACACAGGAGCTCACACTCTAATGTCACAGGAGCTAACACTCTAATGTGACAGGAGCTAACACTCTAATGTCACAGGAGCTAACACTCTAATTTCACAGGAGCTA
Organism: Dendropsophus ebraccatus; assembly: GCA_027789725.1. Lineage (NCBI taxonomy): Eukaryota > Metazoa > Chordata > Amphibia > Anura > Hylidae > Dendropsophus > Dendropsophus ebraccatus. Next base: position 53,310,419 of record JAQFWZ010000018.1, read on the forward strand.
ACACTCTAATATCACAGGAGCTAACACTCTAATGTCACACAGGAGCTCACACTCTAATGTCACAGGAGCTAACACTCTAATATCACACAGGAGCTAACACTCTAATGTCACAGGAGCTCACACTCTAATGTCACACAGGAGCTAACACTCTAATATCACACAGGAGCTAACACTCTAATGTCACAGGAGCTCACACTCTAATGTCACAGGAGCTAACACTCTAATGTCACACAGGAGCTAACACTCTAATGTCACAGGAGCTAACACTCTAATATCACACAGGAGCTCACACTCTAATATCACACAGGAGCTCACACTCTAATATCACACAGGAGCTAACACTCTAATGTCACAGGAGCTCACACTCTAATGTCACACAGGCCCAGCCTGCCACACCCTCAGCCAGGGGCGTAGCTAGGATTCATGGGGCCCCACATCACCATATATTCGGCGATGTGGCAAAAAAATAATTCTCTTGTGGCCAGAGGCAGAATCCTGAGTGCAGCCACAACAGTGACTGGCAGAGGAGAAAGCCAATGTCTGCCTGTTCTGTCCATCCCCTGTATGTAACTATAACAGCCTATTAGGAGCCTCATGGTTATATACATAGGTTCAGGAGCAGGCTACCTTTTGCTTAACCCTTTATTTACTGCAGTGTGTAAGTGACCCAGTGTTCTCTTACATGCTGCAACACGAACAAAGGGTTAATACAGAAGACAATTAGCTCTCTCCTTCACTACTCCTGCACTGATAACCCCTGTTATCTATCCCATATCTGACTATGTTGTCTATCCCATATCTGTGTTATCTATCCCATATCTGTGTTATCTATCCCATATCTGTGTTATCTATCCCATATCTGTGTTATCTATCCCATATCTGTGTTATCTATCCCATATCTGTGTTATCTATCCCATATCTGTGTTATCTATCCCATATCTGTGTTATCTATCCCATATCTGTGTTATCTATCCCAAATCTGACTATGTTATCTATCCCATATCTGATTATGTTATCTATCCCATATCTGACTGTTATCTATCCCATATCTGATTATGTTATCTATCCCATATCTGTGTTATCTATCCCATATCTGACTATGTTATATATCCCATATCTGACTATGTTATCTATCCCATATCTGTGTTATCTATCCCAAATCTGACTATGTTATCTATCCTGTATCTGACTATGTTATCTATCCTGTATCTGACTATGTTATCTATCCCATATCTGACTATGTTATCTATCCCATATCTGACTATGTTATATATCCCATATCTGACTATGTTTTCTATCCCATATCTGACTATGTTATCTATCCTGTATCTGACTATGTTATCTATCCTGTATCTGACTATGTTATCTATCCCATATCTGACTATGTTATCTATCCCATATCTGACTGTTATCTATCCCATATCTGACTATGTTATCTATCCCATATCTGACTATGTTATCTATCCCATATCTGACTATGTTATATATCCCATATCTGACTATGTTATCTATCCCATATCTGTGTTATCTATCCTGTATCTGACTATGTTATCTATCCTGTATCTGACTATGTTATCTATCCCATATCTGACTATGTTATATATCCCATATCTGTGTTATCTATCCCATATCTGACTATGTTTTCTATCCCATATCTGACTATGTTATCTATCCCATATCTGACTATGTTGTCTATCCCATATCTGTGTTATCTATCCCTTATCTGTGTTATCTATCCCATATCTGACTATGTTATCTATCCCATATCTGACTGTTATCTATCCCATATCTGACTATGTTATCTATCCCATATCTGACTATGTTATCTATCCCATATCTGACTATGTTATATATCCCATATCTGACTATGTTATCTATCCCATATCTGTGTTATCTATCCCAAATCTGACTATGTTATCTATCCTGTATCTGACTATGTTATCTATCCTGTATCTGACTATGTTATCTATCCCATATCTGACTATGTTATATATCCCATATCTGACTATGTTTTCTATCCCATATCTGACTATGTTATCTATCCCATATCTGACTATGTTGTCTATCCCATATCTGTGTTATCTATCCCTTATCTGTGTTATCTATCCCAAATCTGACTATGTTATCTATCCTGTATCTGACTATGTTATCTATCCTGTATCTGACTATGTTATCTATCCCATATCTGACTATGTTATATATCCCATATCTGACTATGTTTTCTATCCCATATCTGACTATGTTATCTATCCCATATCTGACTATGTTGTCTATCCCATATCTGTGTTATCTATCCCATATCTGTGTTATCTATCCCATATCTGACTATGTTATCTATCCCATATCTGTGTTATCTATCCCATATCTGTGTTATCTATCCCATATCTGTGTTATCTATCCCATATCTGACTATGTTATCTATCCCATATCTGACTATGTTATCTATCCCATATCTGTGTTATCTATCCCATATCTGACTGTTATCTATCCCATATCTGACTATGTTATCTATCCCATATCTGTGTTATCTATCCCATATCTGTGTTATCTATCCCATATCTGACTATGTTATCTATCCCATATCTGTGTTATCTATCCCATATCTATATGTTATTTATCCCATATCTGACTATGTTATCTATCCCATATCTGACTATGTTATCTATCCCATATCTGACTGTTATCTATCCCATATCTGACTATGTTATCTATCCCATATCTGACTATGTTATCTATCCCATATCTGACTATGTTTTCTATCCCATATCTGACTATGTTTTCTATCCCATATCTGACTATGTTATATATCCCATATCTGACTATGTTATCTATCCCATATCTGACTATGTTTTCTATCCCATATCTGACTATGTTATCTATCCCATATCTGACTATGTTATCTATCCCATATCTGACTATGTTATCTATCCCATATCTGACTATGTTTTCTATCCCATATCTGACTATGTTATATATCCCATATCTGACTATGTTATATATCCCATATCTGACTATGTTATCTATCCCATATCTGACTATGTTATCTATCCTATATCTGACTATGTTATCTATCCCATATCTGTGTTTTCTATCCCATATCTGACTATGTTATATATCCCATATCTGACTATGTTATCTATCCCATATCTGACTATGTTTTCTATCCCATATCTGACTATGTTTTCTAACCTATCTCTGACTATCTATCTGTCTTTGCGCGACTCACAGATATGCTATAAATATGGGACAAAAATGTGAACTTTTGGTATTTGAGGAAGAAGGTGACCGGTCCTCCAGGGAGATGGCCGCTGCTTGCCGCTAACATATTGCAGGAGTTCACAGAGTGTATTTTCTTGTGGTTTTATGTTTTCTCTGTACTGTGCACCGGCCCCCCCCCCCCCCCGGCTAAATGTGTCTTCTTTTATTGCTGCCTGCCCCGGCTATTGCTGTATCTACTCTACAGAGATTGATCCCTTTGTGACAAATAGCTCTGCTATTCCATTACCAGAACTATGTAGTGTGGAGCAGAAAGCCCAGATGGCAGCATAACAATCTGTGGAAGCCGAAGCCCTGGAGCGCTGATACCGCTCGGAGTTCTGGGTAAATGGACCGGAAAGGCCAGCGGTCATCATGAGGCGCAGAGGGGTCACAGCAAATAATACAAGACGAATGGTCTCACCGGGAAACACAATAACAGCTCAGAGTTAGGAGTGGAATGCATGATGCCCCCTGTCCCCCACGAGGTGCCCCCTGTCCCCCTGCATTGTTCCCCGGGCCCCCCCACAAGGTGCCCCCCAGTCCCCCACCCCCGCATTGTGCCCCGGGCCCCCCCACAAGGTGCCCCCCCAGTCCCCCCACCCCCGCATTGTGCCCCCTGTCCCCCACGAGGTGCCCCCTGTCCCCCTGCATTGTGCCCCGGGCCCCCCCCCCTACAAGGTACCCCCCAGTCCCCCCCCCCCCACCCCCGCATTGTGCCCCGGGCCCCCCCACAAGGTGCCCCCCAGTTCCCCCCCCCACCCCCGCATTGTGCCCCGGGCCCCCCCACAAGGTACCCCCCAGTCCTTCCCCCCCCACCCCCACATTGTGCCCCCTGTCCCCCACGAGGTGCCCCCTGTCCCCCTGCATTGTGCCCCGGGCCCCCCCTACAAGGTACCCCCCAGTCCCCCCCCCCACCCCCACATTGTGCCCCCTGTCCCCCCGTGCCACATCTGCTGCCCTTTAGACTGAGGGTGCTATTAGAGACTGCATTGACCTCCCTAAACGCTCCACCAAAGCACATACCCCCCGCCGCCAGGAATAAAGACACAAACAACTTCTTCCTTTGCTGGGTGGAGATCGGCCACAGCTTTTATTAATTTTCTCAAAACTTTATACCTTTGTAAACCGGCACTCTCCAGTGCCAACTCAACCGATGCAACAGCCGTGGTATGCCGCCGGCGGACTCCCGCCCTACATGCTCCGAATCATCCTCCATATAATATTCAGGCCAAGCTGTGACTTACAATAAAACCTTAGAACAAACAACCATGGCAAAGAAATCTCCATTTTTCTCATGTACTCATTTTTTTGTTTTTTTTTTTTGTTTTTTTTTTAAAACGAAAACATAACAAAAGGGAGGGAGGGAAACGCGCTAAGTGGTGCAGTGGGTTGTGGATCAGGGAGCAAACTATATATACGGTGCCCGCCTCTTCACCCCTAGAACCGTTCCCATAGGCCAAAAAGCCCGCGGCAGCCCAGGATTGGATGAGGGGGCAGGCACAACAGTGGGAAGGGGAGGGGGGAAGAGAGAACTGAACAGCAGGCAAATCTTTTAACCCATTCCTGGCGGCACTCAGCATGCGGCAGCAAAATATATGGAGAATGGCACATGCAGTCCGCCTGCACCCTCCTTAATTAGTCGGGCTCAATACACAAAGTGACCGTCGTGTTCTCCGATTATTGATGAACGATCGCTGAGCCAGCACTTTGGAGAACTGAGATCGGAAATCCCCACAATGCACAAAACCAGAGCAACAAACTTTACCATAATCACCACAATCGTGTCTGCAGGTTCAGCTCACGGCCCTCGGGATTAAGGGATCCAACCAGTGTTACATAAGGATAATTCCTGGAGCCAAGGAGGATAATCCAGAAAACGTCCGATAAAACGTCCAGTCTTTATTTAGTAGAAATCCAGAAAATCATAAACAAAATGTCAGGAATCGGTGACACCAGACACAGACAGTGAGCCCTAAGCTCAGCCCCGCCCACTGTCCCTACCTACTTGCCACAATCCGCCCTAAGATGGCGGCGAGCAACTGGGCGGCGGTCCCTGTACTGGCTAGGTGGGACACAAAGACAAGACAGACAGACAAAACACAATAAAGAATGGTCGACAGTCCGGGTCACAACAATCTGCCAGCGCAGTACAAAAACACAATCCAAAAAGCAAGGTCAATAAACAGGCAGTATGGTCAGGGGCAGCAGCTAGCAGGGATGGTCAGAAATACAGGCAAAAGGGTCAGAATAAACACAGAGCTGGGGTGGGGAAGAGTGAGCGGGTGAGGAGAGGATGATGGTGGTTGTAGTGGTTAGAAGCTTGTAGGTGGTTGGGCCTCTCCTGTGTGTAGCTCTGAGCTCTGGAGTAAGGGGATACACTAAGAGCTGCAGAGCGAGGCTGATACCTGCAGGGTGGCTGGGCCTTGTGGTGCACCGCAGCCTTACTCACAGACTTGTCCAGGTCTCAGGTGGGCACGAGGGCTTTTACAGGAACAGGTGACTCTCTGCCTCCTCCCTGTGTCCTCTTTTTCTTCTGTGGGCCGCTGCCGGGGTCATTGGAGGGGTGAACCTTTACTTCCCCCGAAGCCAACCCCACATACTGCTGTCCGACAATATGGCCCTTCATGATGGAGAGGAGCAGGTGGCTCAGACAACAGGGAGACAAGGAGGAAGGTGGGGAACAATAACTCATCTACTGATAAACTTGGAGGAACCTGTACAGTCCAGTTATATACACGTGTTAAGACTGGTGGGCTTGAATGGGTGAGAGATGGTGGAGGTGTGTGGCATGCACCCGACTGCCTATGGAGGGTGTTCACGGACTGTCTGTGGCATCCTCCATAGGTTGTCTTCCAGTTTGATTTTCCCTTTCCCCTCACGCTTGTCGCCCCGCCAGGAAAGAGTTAAGAATGGTGGTTTCCTCCTTCACCCTCCCCTTTCCTTTACATGGTAGCTCAGGGACCAATAGTGGCTGCTCGCGGGCTTTAGAGCCTATCAGAAAGCCAGGGGGATGTGGCTAGAGCATAGCTCATAAATATGGATCAGACCTCCCCCTCCTCAGTGACTGTTCAGAGGAGCGGTTTTCCCTCCCTCCCTCCCTATTAGATAAGTACAGTTGACATTGGAAATGTTGGTCATTGTTTACACACTAAAAAAAAAAAAAAAAACAATAAAAAAAAATAAAAAAAAATAATGATAATAGGGGTGACTAATACAGCACCCGTCTATGCTTGTAAGTGTTTAATCACAAGTCACAGCTGGCTGAGAACACCTGCCTAGCAGGAAGGGTTAGCGGACGTTCGTGTACGGCGGGAGTCCGCCGGTGGCACCCCGTGGCTACCCCTCGTTGAGTTGGCACATCGTGCCGGTTTGGTTTTACAGAATACGGTTAAATAAAAGCTGTGGCCGGCCATCACCCAGCAAAGAAATTGGTGTGTTTGTCTTTTTTCCTGGCGGCGTGGGGAGCTGGGTGCTCAAGGTGGGTGTATGGAGCTCAAGACAGTCTGGAGAGATGGTGGTGTGTGGAGAGATGATGGTGGTGTGTGGAGAGATGATGGTGGTGTGGAGAGATGGTGGTGGTGTGGAGAGATGATGGTGGTGTGGAGAGATGATGGTGGTGTGTGGAGAGATGGTGGTGTGTGGAGAGATGGTGGTGGTGTGGAGAGATGATGGTGGTGTGGAGAGGTGGTGGTGGTGTGTGGAGAGATGGTGGTGTGTGGAGAGATGGTGGTGTGTGGAGAGATGGTGGTGGTGTGTGGAGAGATGGTGGTGTGTGGAGAGATGGTGGTGTGTGGAGAGATGGTGGTGTGTGGAGAGATGGTGGTGTGTGGAGAGATGGTGGTGGTGTGTGGAGAGATGGTGGTGTGTGGAGAGTTTGGTGGTGTGTGGAGAGATGGTGGTGTGTGGAGAGTTTGGTGGTGTGTGGAGAGATGGTGGTGTGTGGAGAGATGGTGGTGGTGTGTGGAGAGATGTTCTGCCTCACACCTTGGTCTGTCACTACGTGTGGGACGCTTATGGGCATCCCCATAAGTCCTGTGATCCTTTCTACAATGGTGCTTGAATCTTTCCCTCCCTGTCAGCTGGGGAGCTTTCTGCTTAGTACTAGTGATGAGCGAATACTGTTTGATCGAATAGTGAGATATTCGAATATTCGATAAGCGTTCAAATCCCCCAGCTTCCGGTTTCACCTTCCAAATGGTCAAATAGATGTTTTTCTCTAATCGAATACTTTTTCCCATAGACTTTAATGGGATCGAATATTCGATCGAATATTCGCGGGATATTTGTACGAATATCGAATATTCGAATATCTCACTATTTGCTCATCACCACTTAGTACCTAGGCCGGGCCTTAGGCCACAACTTTTAGGTCCTAGAGATATTCAGGGGTCCTAGTAAATCTTCCTCCCCGAATTTAGCAAGAGAAGGTACAGAGGCCTCAGTTAACTCTGCTACTCAGTATACTTAACCCATCTACTTGGGTTCCTGAGGATTCCCACTGTCTGTACAAGTACCGGCCCTTTCCTGACTATGGAAGGTGCTCCTGACAGACTCCCCCACAGTCTCTCATTACTCTCACCTCCAGCTCTTGCTGCTCTGCTTGTAATACTATTCTCTCCTTGTTCCCCTCTTTCAGCAGCTTCCTCTCATTGTTCCCCTCTTTCAGCAGCTTCCTCTCCTTGTTCCCCTCTTTCAGCATCTTCCTCTCCTTGTTCCTCTCTTTCAGCATCTTCCTCTCCTTGTTCCTCTCTTTCAGCAGCTTCCTCTCCTTGTTCCTCTCTTTCAGCAGCTTCCTCTCATTGTTCCTCTCTTTCAGCAGCTTCCTCTCATTGTTTCCCTCTTTCAGCAGCTTCCTCTCCTAGTTTCTTTACTTGTCTCTGTGTCCTCACCTGGTCTCGGCTATCCTCTGCGCCTGCAAACCTTTTATAAGGAGCCTATTAGCATACTCCACCCACTTTCTAGCAAGTTCTGGAAACTTTCTACACTACCTAACAGTTCCCACTAAGGACAGTAGGTGTCGCTGTTGCCTAACTCCTTGTGTAGTGTGTGCTGTGAATTGTTAATTCTTTGAGCGGAGAGCAGAGGTGTGCGAGCCCTCCCATAGAGACTCTGGGTCACACTGAGCCCCATTTTACTCTATGTGAATTGTCCCTAAGGCATGTAACCCATTCTCTGCCTGCCAATTACACTGCTACAGAGACGACAAAGCAAAACCTCCCATAAGAACTTATTACCATATAAAACATATAATATACCACTTGGTGATTAGACGCCATCCTAATCCTAAGCCCAGGAATTGCGCTCTGGTGAACTACATATATGTATATATTGTGTAGAGATTTGGGGATGTTATATGTATATACTGTATATACTGTTGGACCTGAAGGCTTTTGTGTAGAGATACTTGGTGATATATATATATATATATACTGTTGGACCTGAAGGCTTTTGTGTTGTGTTCTCGTTCTGCAGACACAATCCCATTATTGTCCGTTCTTATCATCCGTTCCCTGATCTCCATCTGACACTGGTTACTACGTCCTCGGAGTCTTTATATTCATCATTAATGGTCGTTGCCTTTTCCCCTTTGGTGAGAATCCTTCCCGGGTAATGAGCGTGCGCCTGCAGAGGGCCGATAGCTGCCCCCCATCCATCTGTGTATATACAGAGGCCATAAACGTGACTTATTCATGCCCCTGACCTCCGCTTGCGGCCATGTGACCTAGGTCACCCCCCACAGATCGCGCTTCCCCTACACACGAGCAGCAGAGACGAATGTGTGTGAGCAAAGTAACCAAATAACCGTAAAATCTTCCCTCCTACAGTATTAATAATATAAATAAAGTGACGGCAATGATTCCCGCCCGGAGCCGGCAGATATTCCTGTGATCATTAGACGTATAGCATGTGCTACAAAGCTGCGCGGCTCGGCAGGCGATCGCCTTTCAATCCTCTAAGCTCCGCAGCCGCCACCTGATCGTAGATTATTCATCCAATCACGTTATGTAAAGATATTGGGCCATTCTATTTTATCTTTATGTTTCCGGGTCACCAGGTCATCAGCTCAGCGCCAACAAATTACATCCGGTAAGGGAACGGTTTGTAAGGAAACTGGTCTATAGGTTTCATCTATATGTGATTGGAGATTCCATCATAAGCGCCTGGTGGAGTCTATGTAACAGGTGTAACTGTATCTATGGCGTACATGTCATCAGGACATGAGCAGGGACACCACTCTGATGGCTGAGATCAGGGACACCTCTCACGTCTGTCGGCCATACTCCTTCCATGGCCATTGACCGTACACTAGTGATGCCCCCATAAACATGTCTGCACACAGGGGAAAGGACAGGAAGCTGCTGCCGGGCTGTGCAGAGGAGTCGGGAGACCTCCATACACCTAAGTCAGAGAATCCCACCAAATATGGAAGGTTCAGACGACTTCTCTCCATCCACCATGATACTACAGTGGATGAGCCCCTTTCCAGCCTCAGCGGTGTACAGGCGGCCCCCGCGTTACCTCCAGGACTTCACAGCTGGGATTTTACATGACTATCTCAATCGGTAACCTTTCTATGGATATTGTTTGTCAAAGCACCAGAGTCCATTATAAAAACAAAAAAAAGTATGTCTGGAATAGCCCTTTAAGGGACAGAATTGGGTGGGACCCTCTCCTTGTTTGTGTTATAGGGACGTACAAGGTAAAGACCCCGTCCGGACTATCTGACCATGCCCCCTGGTACAGACATAGATATCCAGGTCCTATCAGTACACAGTAGTTTATAGCTAATAAAAATAATCAAATAAAAAAAAATCCCTATTATAAAAAAAAATCCAAAATAACTAAATCATTGGAAAAATAAATTTAAAAAACCACAAAAGCTTTTCTTTTTTTTTTTGCAACAAATAATTAGTATGTATTTCAGGCGTAAAGTGCTAGCTATTTGTTACCACAACCCTACAATAAATCCAGATCCTGCTCGCCGTATTCCATGGAAAAGAGAAATGGAAACGACAACGCAAAAAAAAAATGCATTTCTAGCAAAAGAAAAATACTATAAGTGATGGTGATGGTGTCTCAGATACGAGCCGCCCCCTGAGGAAGCAAGGTCTGGTAGTGCTCCACCGAAACAAGAGCATGAAAAGGAATAAATCTCCAGGCGGTGAGGATGACGGCTCCAGGAGGAGCGGCCGGGGCTCCAGAGCTGCCAGCGGGTTTTCTCAGGGTGCAGCATCCCAGTACCCGTATCCCATATACTTTACATATAAGGTTGAGGTGGGGACTTCTCTGTACTGTTGGGGTATTGCATGTTCTGTGTATGTGCTGCTACTATACCTGTCACACTGCTTAACAGCATACATGGAAGTATAATGCCAGAGCAAGGGTTTACAATACTGCTGCGGCTTCGCTACACCCAGTGTCACATGTATGGAAGTAAGATGCTTTGGTCACATGCTGTCTCTAAAGGGGTGGACCTAAGCCTAAGGCTGACTTTTGGCCAGTGCACGTCTTTGTTCATCTCCTGTTAGTCGGACAGTCATTTACTCAGCTATTCAGCTATAAGTTTTCTCATTATCCTGTGTGTCATATTTTCAGGACTTTCCAGCTCCTGAATTAGACCTGATCGTCTGCAAAGGTCAAGCCAAAGGAGAAGACTTTCTGTCCATCCAAGACTTTAAACCTGCTATAAGGTAGTTACTTACTACCGGTCAACGCTGCGAGATAAGTTCCACATTCTACAACTTTCTTCTGCTTGACCAGGGTTGGAGAATTTGGTCAAGTGCCCCCTGGCATTGTCGTCCTCTCTTGGGCCTCTGGTCGGAGATGGGGCTGATCGGCTTCCATGTTGGTGATGGTGCTCCTTTACACGTCATATATCATACATTATGTGAGTATGATTCTTCTCTTCTGAAACCACAGCCTGCTAAATCCTCGTAGAGTCTAGCCAAATTGGACTGTGATTCCTTTAAGTAGATCTGTAACCCATAGTAACCAAGCTTGGTATTCCTACTAAAGTGCCTCAAAGCTAAAGTGTTCAGTTCACCTGCTATACGCAGTGAACCGTCAGGTCGAAACCATCATCACATGAGGTGATGTAAGTCTCAATATGGAGGATCCTGGGAATGCAGTCTAATATTTATTGGTAAGCCATAAACTAACCAAATCCCAGCATGCCGTTCTGCAGCTCGGAGGCCCTGGACAATGAATGGTCGCAGTCTACCAGGAAGACAATGATAAAGCCATGGTGCTCTGGCTAATTCCTATACTTCATTATACAGGATCACTATGGCAGCTGGCGCGGTCATTACCGATTGTAAGAGCCGAGAAGATGAATGAGCAGAGAGCAGGGACCAGGATCCGTTATCAGCTCGGAGGGCTCTACGGAGGCCATATACCTGACACGGCTGTAAGACAATCAAGGGTCAGCGGCGACCATCTCAAGCTTATATTATAACGCACACAGTCATGTAATAATTAGAGAAAAGCGGCCAACGCAACACGCTGCACGCTGTGGGTGTCTGCCGGCCAAATAGCTACCTGATCAACTCAGTCATATGCAAGACAGCAGAGTCAGCCACTGCCAGACACCTCTGTCTGCCTAACAATGATGGGAAGACAATTGTCTGATCCCGACAGCTGCTGTTGGGGGAGAGTCAAGAGGCTACCAGAGATATGAGATGGTTGGCCGGACTGCACTAGACTTGCACCTGATCCAGCCATAGATCTTTGTCTGTATTATAGCAGTACAATAGAGCTGCCCCTGCTGCCTCTGCTCCAGTCTACACAGTAAATCTGACAAGTGATGTCACCAATCATGCTGATGATGTCACTAGTTCCAGGTTCTCAGATAAGGAGAGTGAAGTTGGTTGCTGACAGCACTAGACTTTCACCTGATCCAGCTATAGATCTTTTTCTGTACCATAGAGCTGCCCCTGCTGCCCCTTCCCCAGTCTACACAGTAAATCTGACAAGTGATGTCACCAATCATGCTGATGATGTCACTAGTTCCAGGTTCTCAGATAAGGAGAGTGAAGTTGGTTGCTGACAGCACTAGACTTTCACCTGATCCAGCTATAGATCTTTTTCTGTACCATAGAGCTGCCCCTGCTGGCCCTGCTCCAGTCTACACAGTAAATCTGACAAGTGATGTCACCAATCATGCTGATGATGTCACTAGTTCCAGGTTCTCAGATAAGGAGAGTGAAGTTGGTTGCTGAAAACACTAGACTTTCACCTGATCCAGCTATAGATCTTTTTCTGTACCATAGAGCTGCCCCTGCTGGCCCTGCTCCAGTCTAAACAGCAAAGCTAAAAAAAAAAAGTGACCTGCGTAAAACAGGCAATGCCGCCTATTGTGCGCTCCAGTCGTCACTATGGAAACACAACTATATCACGATGATACAAATATAAAGTTCTTTATTATAATTGTATATAATAAGGTTGTGTTGTGAGGATCCGGCGCTGATCATCCCTATGGGATCTGCAGGATCAGCGCCTGTGTCCGTCTCTGCAGTGGATGAAGCTGTATTCCGTCAGCAGCTTTGTTTCTTTTCCCAGCAACAGTAAAGATATATGCCCAGACCACTCAGATACATATATCCACATGCAGCTTCTTCATAACTATCAGTGAGATGAATCACCCACAGCGGCAGCGACGGCGTTCATGTGAATCCGGCACTAAAGCAGAAAGCTGCAGCATTTATGGAGCCGTCACCTCCAAGCCAACAGATCTCTCATCTCTACTCAGAAATATTAACTCCGCTAAGGCAGAAGATTCTGCAGCTGCCTCCTTATCGGAGAAACACGGCGGGACCATCTGAGCGCCAAATCCTAATGTGATGACATCACAACTTGTCGCCTGCTCCGCCTCATTGCTGCATGATGGAAACTTCTACAACTCTAGTTACTTTTAGGTTAATTTCTGTAAGGACCTTCTGCTTCTCATCCAGAAAAAATACTGATCACATGATGAAGCCCGGTAATACTGATCACATGATGAAGCCTGGTAATACTGATCACATGATGAAGCCTGGTAATACTAATCACATGATGAAGCCTGGTAATACTGATCACATGATGAAGCCTGAAAATACTGATCACATGATGAAGCCTGGTAATACTGATCACATGATGAAGCCTGGTAATACTGATCACATCATGCAGCCTGGTAATACTGATCACATGATAAAGCCCAATATTACTGATCACATGATGAAGCCTGGTAATACTGATCACATGATAAAGCCTGGTAATAATGATCACATGATGAAGCCTGGTAATACTGATCACATGATGAATCCTGGTAATACTGATCACATGATGAAGCCTGGTAATACTGATCACATGATGAAGTCCGGTAATGCTGATCACATGATGAAGCCTGGTAATAATGATCACATGATGAAGCCCGGTAATACTGATCACATGATGAAGCCTGAAAATACTGATCACATGATGCAGCCTGGTAATACTGATCACATGATGAAGCCTGAAAATACTGATCACATGATGAAGCCTGGTAATACTGATCACATGATGAAGCCTGGTAATACTGATCACATCATGCAGCCTGGTAATACTGATCACATGATAAAGCCCAATATTACTGATCACATGATGAAGCCTGGTAATACTGATCACATGATAAAGCCTGGTAATAATGATCACATGATGAAGCCTGGTAATACTGATCACATGATGAATCCTGGTAATACTGATCACATGATGAAGCCTGGTAATACTGATCACATGATGAAGTCCGGTAATGCTGATCACATGATGAAGCCTGGTAATAATGATCACATGATGAAGCCCGGTAATACTGATCACATGATGAAGCCTGAAAATACTGATCATATGATGAAGCCTGGTAATACTGATCACATGATGAAGCCTGGTAATACTGATCACATGATGAAGCCCGGTAATGCTGATCACATGATGAAGTCCGGTAATGCTGATCACATGAAGAAGCCTGGTAATAATGATCACATGATGCAGCCAGGTAATACTGATCACATGATGAAGCCTGGTAATACTGATCACATGATGAAGCCTGGTAATACTGATCACATGATGAAGCCTGGTAATACTGATCACATGATGAAGCCTGGTAATACTGATCACATGATGAAGCCCAATATTACTGATCACATGATGAAGCCTGGTAATACTGATCACATGATGAAGCCCGGTAATGCTGATCACATGATGAAGCCTGAAAATACTGATCACATGATGCAGCCTGGTAATACTGATCACATGATGAAGCCTGGTAATACTGATCACATGATGAAGCCTGGTAATACTGATCACATGATGAAGCCTGAAAATACTGATCACATGATGCAGCCTGGTAATACTGATCACATGATGAAGCCTGGTAATACTGATCACATGATGAAGCCTGGTAATACTGATCACATGATGAAGCCCAATATTACTGATCACATGATGAAGCCTGGTAATACTGATCACATGATGAAGTCCGGTAATGCTGATCACATGAAGAAGCCTGGTAATAATGATCACATGATGAAGCCTGGTAATACTGATCACATGATGAAGCCTGGTAATACTGATCACATGATGAAGCCTGGTAATACTGATCACATGATGAAGCCTGGTAATACTGATCACATGATAAAGCCCAATATTACTGATCACATGATGGAGCCCGGTAATGCTGATCACATGATGAAGCCTGGTAATACTGATCACATGATAAAGCCCAATATTACTGATCACATGATGAAGCCTGGTAATACTGATCACATGTTGAAGCCTGGTAATACTGATCACATGATGAAGCCTGGTAATACTGATCACATGATAAAGCCCAATATTACTGATCACATGATGAAGCCCGGTAATACTGATCACATGTTGAAGCCTGGTAATACTGATCACATGATGAAGCCTGGTAATACTGATCACATGATGAAGCCTGGTAATACTGATCACATGATGAAGCCTGGTAATACTGATCACATGATGGAGCCCGGTAATACTGATCACATGATGAAGCCTGGTAATACTGATCACATGATGGAGCCCGGTAATACTGATCACATGATGGAGCCCGGTAATACTGATCACATGATGGAGCCTGGTAATACTGATCACATGATGGAGCCCGGTAATACTGATCACATGATGGAGCCTGGTAATACTGATCACATGATGAAGCCCGGTAATACTGATCACATGATGGAGCCTGGTAATGCGGATTTGTGGCTACGCTCAGTCAGAGAAGATAAAACTGCAAAGAGCCGATCGGTGTGGCTGCCAGGGGTTGGACCCCAACAACCAGATATTGTTGACCTATCCTGAGGATAAGCCATCAATCAAAAAATGTCTCAGAAAATCCTTTAAGTCTCCGTATGTTTGAAACTTCTGAATGTGACAAACACAAATTCACAATCCTGATAGCAGGAGGAGATGTAGAAAAACTGAAACAGAAAGCAAAATTGCTGCAAAATATTACAACAAAAACATTTGTTATTTTATTCCATTTAATTGGATGAGAATGGCTCCGCCCCCAGCGCACTGCGCTGTGTAATAATCAGACATGGCGGTGGGTTTCTCCAGTGCAGTCAGGACCTCGGCAGTGGCAGGGTTAGAGTCAGCTACATGAGGGGTCATCACATCATCGCCCCCTCCAGCTGCCGCTCACTCAGCGCTCTCCTCTATACGCGCACGCACCTTCTAGTTCACACCTCACCTGCTCTATCCTGTTTCTATCTCTTCTTATATCAAATCTGTATTTGCAGCTGATTTTCTTCTCTCGTAGACTGGAGATTATTATAGAGGATAAATGAGGAAACACTGCCCCCTGCTGGAGAACTGACAGACTGCAATCAGGGGAGAAATACAGAGAGTATTACAGAACCTCATAACATTCCTCAGCTGCTGCAGAACCTCATCATACACCTCAGCTGCTGCAGAACCTCATCCTACACCTCAGCTGCTGCAGAACCTCATCCTACACCTCAGCTGCTGCAGAACCTCATCCTACACCTCAGCTGCTGCAGAACCTCATCATACACCTCAGCTGCTGCAGAACCTCATCATACACCTCAGCTGCCGCAGAACCTCATACTACACCTCAGCTGCTGCAGAACCTCATCATACACCTCAGCTGCCGCAGAACCTCATCATACACCTCAGCTGCTGCAGAACCTCATACTACACCTCAGCTGCCGCAGAACCTCATCATACATCTCAGCTGCTGCACAACCTCATCATACACCTCCGCTGCTGCAGAACCTTATCATACACCTCAGCTGCTGCAGAACCTCATCATCATACACCTCAGCTGCTGCAGAACCTCATACTACATCTCAGCTGCTGCACAACCTCATCATACACCTCAGCTGCTGCAGAACCTCATACTACATCTCAGCTGCTGCACAACCTCATCATACACCTCAGCTGCTGCAGAACCTCATCATACACCTCAGCTGCTGCAGAACCTCATACTACACCTCAGCTGCTGCAGAACCTCATACTACACCTCAGCTGCTGCAGAACCTCATAATACCTCAGCTGCTGCAGAACCTCATAATACCTCAGCTGCTGCAGAACCTCATCATACACCTTAGCTGCTGCACAACCTTATCATACACCTCAGCTGCTGCAGAACCTCATACTGCAGCTCAGCTGCTGCAGAACCTCATACTACACCTCAGCTGCTGCAGAACCTAATCCTACACCTCCGCTGCTGCAAAACCTTATCATACACCTGAGCTGCTGCAGAACCTCATCATACACCTCAGCTGCTGCAGAACCTCATCATACACCTCAGCTGCTGCAGAACCTCATCACACACCTCAGCTGCTGCAGAGCCCCATACTACCGTATACCGCCCCATCCTGTGCCCCATGTAGTAAACCGCCCCATCCCGTGCCCCATGTAGTATACCGCCCCATCCTGTACCCCATGTTGTATAATGCCCCATTCTGTGCCCCATGTAGTATACTGCCCCATTCTGTGCCCATGTAGTATACTGCCCCATTCTGTGCCCCGTGTAGTATACCGCCCTATTCTGTGCCCCATGTAGTATACCGCCCCATTCTGTGCCCCATGTAGTATACCGCCTCATTCTATGCCCCGTGAAGTATACCACCCCATTCTGTGCCCCATGTAAGATACCACCCCATTCTGTGCCACGTGTAGTATACCGCCCCATTCTGTGCCCCATGTAGGATACCGCCTCATTCTATGCCCCGTGAAGTATAATGCCCCATTCTGTGCCCCATGTAGTATACCGCCCCATTCTGTGCTCCATGCAGTATAATGCCCCATTCTGTACCCCATGTAGTATGCCATCCTATTCTGTGCCCCATGTAGTATACTGCCACATTCTGTACCCCATGTAGTATGCCATCCTATTCTGTGCCCCATGTAGTATACCGCCCCAACCTGTGCCCCATGTAGTATGCCATCCTATTCTGTACCCCATGTAGTATACCGCCCCAACCTGTGCCCCATGTAGTATGCCATCCTATTCTGTACCCCATGTAGTATACTGCCCCATTCTGTAACACACACACACACATACAGCAGTTCCGGAGTGTCAAACAATGGAGTTCCTGGTCTGGGGTGGTAGCAGGCTGGTATTATTGAGGGAGGGGGGGGGGGGGGGGGTTCGCAAAATAAGTGGCCCCTACCATGCTGGTATTACTGCTGCTGCTTAGTCTTTACCTGGCTGCTTATTGAAAAGAGGGGGGATGCATACAAAAGAATGTGTAGGACCCCCACTTTCCATACCCCACCAGGTAAAACCAAAGAGCAACGGCCTAGTAGTACCAAGGAAGAGCCATTTATTTTTTTGCCCTCTCCAGGCTAAAAATACCAGCCTGCTACCAGACCAGAAGCACCATTTTTTATGCCCCATGACTGCTGGTACCCGGCTTTTCCCAGTACCCCTGTGGTGGTGGTGGTTACAGGGGTAATAATTTGGGGGGGGGGGGGGGGTATTGTTAGCTATTTTACAAGCTAACATTAGGCCCCAGCTTAGTTACAGATGCCGTGTATTAGACAGCTTCCACTACTAAGTTTGGAAAGTGAGGGAAAAAATACACCAGAATTTTTTTTTATTGTAATAACCCTCCTACACCCCTCATGGTCCATCTTAGCAACGGCAGGGCATTGATAAAGTCCACTGAATGTGACATAGACTTCGGGATACCAGTGTCTGATAAACAAAAAAGTGGAGAAAAAAAAGACTTCAGTAACTGGAGGGTGCTGTCTCCTGCTGCGCTACCAGCCGTGGTTACCTCATAGCGGTTGTGAACTGCAGGTGGGACCTGGACTACTAAGACCAGATCTTGCCTGCAGTGCATACGCTAGCTGCCATGGCTACCGCTGGAGGAAAAATAAACACAATTTTGGAATAGAGCCTAACATCCCCCTCTGTTCCTGTTGGTATGGACTCCTCTTCTGCACTGCAGCCTCTCATGATCATGTGACCATCAAAAGAGGCTGCAGTACAGAGGAAGACACAGCACAAGCTGGGAGGGGTATGTGCAGATAACCCAGGAGACAGGACAGGACCTTCTCTAAGTGACTTAACCCGTTCCTCGCTGGTGCAGACATTTTGTGGTGTTAGATGTTGTTGGTGTACCGCACCACGCATTATGCATACAGGAGCAGAGACTTCTATCTATTGCCGTCTATCTGTTGCTTCTGTATATATAAAGCGTTTTATTCCAATATTCCTGGACGTATATAACAAAGCCGCAGCCGCTCAGCTGCAGAAAGGATTCTGTAAAACAACAAACACTTCTAGCGGCATGGAGAAGGAGCAAGGAATGGGCAGGTGATTCCTGTGCGGCCGCGCTCATTGTGCGCTCCTCGCTCTCTCCCTGGAATCAAATGAGAGGGAAATGGTGTAATTTGCAGCATTAAGCTCCTCGGCTGGCTCAGCTTCAGCTCTTGGTTTTCTGTTTGTCTGAACCTGGCACCACAGTAAAGACGGGCGGGTCACCGGGCTCCACAGCAATTCCTTATAGACTGAAAAAAAAGCAAAAAAAACTCTGCAAAGTAAACAACAGCGAGCAGCGAACATTAACTCTCTCACTGATCTACAACTACACAGCGTGTATAGGTATATAGTATAGTAGGATAAAACAGGCAGCAGAAAGAGGGATAGATAGATAGATAGATAGGAGATAGATAGATAGATAGATAGATAGATAGATAGATAGATAGATAGATAGGAGATAGATAGGAGATAGATAGATAGATAGATAGATAGATAGATAGATAGGAGATAGATAGATAGATAGATAGATAGATAGATAGATAGATAGATAGGAGATAGATAGGAGATAGATAGATAGATAGATAGATAGATAGATAGATAGATAGATAGATAAATAGATAGATAGATAGATAGGAGATAGATAGATAGGAGATAGATAGATAGATAGATAGATAGATAGATAGATAGGAGATAGATAGGAGATAGATAGATAGATAGATAGATAGATAGATAGATAGATAGATAGATAGGAGATAGATAGATAGATAGATAGATAGATAGATAGATAGATAGATAGGAGATAGATAGATAGATAGATAGATAGATAGGAGATAGATAGATAGATAGATAGATAGGAGATAGATAGATAGATAGATAGATAGATAGATAGATAGATAGATAGATAGGAGATAGATAGGAGATAGATAGATAGGAGATAGATAGATAGATAGATAGATAGATAGATAGATAGGAGATAGATAGATAGATAGATAGATAGATAGATAGATAGATAGAAGATAGATAGATAGATAGATAGATAGATAGATAGGAGATAGATAGATAGATAGATAGATAGATAGGAGATAGATAGATAGATAGATAGGAGATAGATAGGAGATAGATAGATAGATAGATAGATAGATAGATAGATAGATAGAAGATAGATAGATAGATAGATAGATAGATAGATAGATAGATAGAAGATAGATAGATAGATAGATAGATAGATAGGAGATAGATAGGAGATAGATAGATAGGAGATAGATAGATAGATAGATAGATAGATAGATAGATAGATAGATAGATAGATAGGAGAGAGATAGATAGATAGATAGATAGGAGATAGATAGATAGGAGATAGATAGATAGGAGATAGATAGATAGATAGATAGGAGATAGATAGATAGATAGATAGATAGATAGGAGATAGATAGATAGGACATAGATAGATAGATAGATAGATAGATAGATAGATAGATAGATAGGAGATAGATAGATAGATAGATAGATAGGAGATAGATAGATAGGACATAGATAGATAGATAGATAGATAGATAGATAGATAGATAGGAGATAGATAGATAGATAGATAGATAGATAGATAGGAGATAGATAGATAGATAGGAGATAGATAGATAGGAGAGAGATAGATAGGAGATAGATAGATAGAAAGAAAGATAGGAGATAGATAGATAGATAGATAGATAGATAGATAGATAGATAGGAGATAGATAGATAGGAGATAGATAGATAGATAGATAGATAGATAGATAGATAGATAGGAGATAGATAGGGGATAGATAGATAGATAGATAGATAGATAGGAGATAGATAGATAGATAGATAGATAGATAGATAGATAGATAGGAGATAGATAGATAGATAGATAGATAGATAGATAGATAGATAGGAGATAGATAGATAGATAGATAGATAGGAGATAGATAGATAGATAGATAGATAGATAGGAGATAGATAGATAGATAGATAGATAGATAGATAGAAGATAGATAGATAGATAGATAGATAGATAGATAGATAGATAGATAGGAGATAGATAGGAGATAGATAGATAGAAGATAGATAGATAGATAGATAGATAGATAGATAGATAGGAGATAGATAGATAGATAGATAGATAGATAGATAGATAGGAGATAGATAGATAGATAGATAGATAGATAGATAGATAGATAGGAGATAGATAGATAGATAGATAGATAGATAGATAGATAGGAGATAGATAGATAGATAGATAGATAGATAGATAGATAGATAGGAGATAGATAGGAGATAGATAGATAGGAGATAGATAGATAGATAGATAGATAGATAGATAGATAGATAGATAGGAGATAGATAGATAGATAGATAGATAGATAGATAGAAGATAGATAGATAGATAGATAGATAGATAGGAGATAGATAGATAGATAGATAGATAGATAGATAGATAGATAGGAGATAGATAGATAGATAGATAGATAGGAGATAGATAGGAGATAGATAGATAGATAGATAGATAGATAGATAGATAGAAGATAGATAGATAGATAGATAGATAGATAGATAGATAGATAGATAGAAGATAGATAGATAGATAGATAGATAGATAGATAGATAGGAGATAGATAGATAGGAGATAGATAGATAGATAGATAGGAGAGAGATAGATAGATAGATAGATAGGAGATAGATAGATAGGAGATAGATAGATAGGAGATAGATAGATAGGAGATAGATAGATAGATAGATAGATAGATAGATAGATAGATAGGAGATAGATAGATAGATAGATAGATAGATAGATAGAAGATAGATAGATAGGACATAGATAGATAGATAGATAGATAGATAGATAGATAGATAGATAGATAGGAGATAGATAGATAGATAGATAGATAGATAGATAGATAGATAGATAGGAGATAGATAGATAGATAGGAGATAGATAGATAGGAGAGAGATAGATAGGAGATAGATAGATAGAAAGAAAGATAGGAGATAGATAGATAGATAGATAGATAGATAGGAGATAGATAGATAGGAGATAGATAGATAGATAGATAGATAGATAGATAGATAGATAGATAGGAGATAGATAGGGGATAGATAGATAGATAGATAGATAGATAGATAGATAGGAGATAGATAGATAGATAGATAGATAGATAGATAGATAGATAGATAGGAGATAGATAGATATGCAACCATCTGCAACCATTATGAAAACATCTCAAAGGGCGGCATCAACCGGGGCCGGCAGATCAGGGTAAAGGAAACTGGGGATGAGGAGGACACAGTACTCACCATAAACCTCTATAACACTGGCACCATCATGGTACAAGGCACTGAGGATAACCTCACTCAGTTTGAAAGAACATTTCCTGATATTAAAAACGAAGCTCAAAAACACAAGCAAGAGCAAAAACCAGAGACAGTCCCCAAGGACCCCCCTGTGTCTGTAGGTGAGGATGCTTCCCACCCAACACCCAACATTCTCAGAGACTGCTTATCTCTATTGGAGAGAGACTTTGTACAGTTCAAGGAGGAACTTCAAAGAAACCAAAGTGACAAAAATGCAAACGACAAAGCACTTAATGAAATAAACAAACTGAAATGTGAATTCACAGCAGCTCTAGGAGAAATGCAATGTAAAGTACAAGCCCTCCGACAAGAAAACATCAAGCTACAACATGAGATAACAGATCTAAAGAGACAAATCCAGAACCAGGACGGGGGCCCAGGGGGGAGCACAGACACAATGGCAGCCAGCATCCAGGACTTTATATCAGAGATCCGGAACAGACCAACAACACCAGAAATAAATGTGACCATACCAACCAACGGCGGACTGATCCAGATGGAGACAGAGCCAACAACTATCAGAGCCGCTAGCACAGACCAGCACAAAGACCCAGCAACACAACCAAGTGGCACCCAGGAAACCATACAGCAAGCAGCCCGTAAGCCCCAACGCGGGGACACTGATACCGTACTAATCATAGACTCTAATGGGAAATACCTTAACATGAGGCGACTTTTCCCCAAAATTAGGGTTAAGAAAATTAATTGTGCAACCATTGAACAAGTCACAGCAGTTATCAATGAACCACACTTTACCAACCCAACCAATCTAGTCATACATACAGGTACAAACAATCTCCAAGACCAGCAGCAACAAATTGCTGAACAGCTGACCCAGCTGGCAAAAACTGCACAAAAGAAGTTCCCGACCAGTAAAATAATAGTGTCCACCCTGCTGCCTAGAAAGGATGTGGCCAGCGATACCATCCAGACCATTAACAACGACCTAGCAGCTAAGATCAGCTCAGTGCCAAACATCACCCTGGCACTACACCCCAACATCAACCACCACCACCTATACGACAGCAAACACCTCAACAAGCAAGGGGTCAGCCTCCTGGCCAAAGAAATCAAGGACATTGTGCTAAACAGAACCCCCCGTCCTAGACCCCACACAGGCCAAACCAGAGACAACAGGGAAACGCCACCAACAACCCAAACACCTCAAGCATCATGTGCTACACCACAAACTGGAAACATGGCCCCATACCCCAAATCAGACCACCAAAGGCAAAAACCATGGAGAAAACCACCTGCCTCACACCGAGAAATAAAGAGCAGAGACCTAGACGAGATAAAGACCCTGCTCAGAACCCTTAGTAGGATACTCATGTGACTGGACAACACAAGCCTTGTCTACCATGCCAGAACCAGTCAGACCCCCAGACCGTCCTACACATCCAGCTCATTACAAGGTATACAGACCCCCTATGACATCCTTTATTATCAGCAGTTGGAACATCCAAGGTCTGAACGCTTCAGCCTTTGGATGTAAAGTAAACGATCCGGACTTCACCCAGAGTCTGGAAAATAGTGACATCCAAATCCTCCTAGAAACCTGGACTAAAGCAGAGAGTGAGTCCCTGGTGCCCACTGGATACAGGGAAATCTCCGTCCCGGCCCTGAAAAACAAAACCACCAAACTAGGCCGCTGTTCAGGAGGAATACTAGTGTGGTACAAAGCGGAGTTCCATCAGCAGATCAGACCGGTGAAGCGAGGAGACAGCCACATCTGGATTAGAATAGACCGCTCCATCCTCACCGCCCAATCTGACATCTACCTATGCGCTGCCTACATACCACCGCCAGAGTCCCCTTACCACAACCCTGAAACCTTCGAAATCCTGCAAAGGGAAGCCACCCACTATCAAACCCGCGGAAAAGTCCTCATAATTGGAGATCTCAATGCCAGAACAGGTAGGGAAAGAGACTACCTGACCGCAGACGGAAACATCTATATATATGGGGCAGAGACTGAATGTGATAGCTCAGTACACATGGAGAGGAACAGCTATGACAGCACAGTGAACAAGAGCGGCAAAAAATTGTTGAATCTCTGCCGAAGTTTGGGGCTTCACATCCTCAATGGTCGCACCAAGGGAGACTCCCTAGGAAGGACTACCTTAAACTCCCATGTGGGCAGCAGTGTAGTGGACTACGCCATCACAGATATGGGCCATTCAGACATTGGGGCCTTCATAGTCAATCCACAATCACACCTGTCGGACCATAACCAGATAGTCCTTTATATTAAGTCCACAAACAAACCACCGGGACAAAAACCCCATCAGGCCGGACTTTTCCCATTACATCCATCCTACAAGTGGTCCAAGATGTCGTCTCTCAAGTATAAAGAGATACACACTGAACCACAAATCCAAGGGATGCTCAACAACTTTAACAACAAGGTGTACCAGAGTAACCCAGAAGGAGTGGACCAAGCGGTAAGGGATCTTAATAATATATTCTACACCATGGCAGAAATGGCTGACCTGCAAAAGAGTAGCATCAAGAAGACAAAAGAAAAAAATCCTAGCGCTTGGTTTGATAAGGAGTGCAAAGGTGTACGGAAGACCCTAAGATCGGCCTCAAATAAAAAGCACAGGGACCCCAACAACACCAAACTGCGGGAGGCCTATGACACAATACAAAGGCAATACAAAACCCTTCTCAGAAGGAAAAAACAGGAGTACACCTTAACCAAGTTCACCCAGCTCCAAGACGCCCTCCAAGAAAACTCCTTCTGGGAACTATGGAAGCACCTGGGCACAAAGGGGAAGAAAAACACCCTCCACATTCAGAGCGGCAACATCTGGCTCCAATATTTCAGAGACCTCTATGGAGATATCCCGAAAGAGGAACGGAACCCGGACCAAGAACAAATTATATCAAAACTGAAGACCATGGAGGAGATACTGAAGGACTTCCAAAACCCTCTGGATTTACCTATAACACCGCAGGAGATTTCTGAGAGACTATCACCTATAAGGTGTAAGAAAGCCAGCGGTACTGACGGCATCCCCCCCGAAATGATCAAGTACAGCCCACCAGCAATACAGGCGGCCATAGCAAAACTGTACAACATTGTGCTGAGCTCTGGCTACTTCCCTCGTGCCTGGAACCAAGGTGTCATAACCCCAATACACAAGAGCGGGGACAGGTACGACCCGACCAACTATCGGGGGGTATGTGTCAGCAGCAACCTGGGGAAACTCTTCAACAACATCCTGAACCAGAGAATCCTCAGCTTCCTCACCCAGCACAATGTCCTCAGCAAAAGCCAAGCAGGGTTCATGCCGAACCACCGCACCACGGACCATGTCTATACCCTGCACCGCCTCATCCAGAGCCACGTCCACACCCTGCATCACCGCACCACGGACCATGTCTATACCCTGCACCGCCTCATCCAGAGCCACGTCCACAACACAAAGAAAGGAAAAATATACGCCTGTTTTGTGGACTTCAAAAAGGCTTTCGATTCGGTGTGGCACCCAGGATTGCTTCTAAAATTGCTGGAGAGTGGAATAGGGGGAAAGACCTATGATGTTATCAAAAGTTCCTACACTGGGAACCAATGCTGCGTGAAGGTAAATGGGAAGAGAACGGCTTATTTCCAGCAGAGCCGAGGAGTCAGGCAGGGCTGCTGCCTCAGCCCAACACTCTTCAACATTTATATCAATGAGCTAGCAGTAGCCCTGGAGTCCTCCCCAACACCAGGTCTCACCCTCCATGACACCGAGGTGAAATTCCTTCTGTATGCGGATGACCTTCTCCTCCTATCATCATCTGAGAAAGGTCTCCAAGACAAACTAGCCATCCTGGAGAAGTTCAGCACCACATGGGCTCTACCCATCAACCTCAAAAAGACCAACACTGTGGTGTTCCAGAGAAGGAAAACAAAGTCAGCCGGGTCCCCTCCCTTCACGCTACACAACCAGCCCCTTACAGCCACCAGCAGCTACACCTACCTGGGCCCCCACCTATATACTACACAACCAGCCCCTTACAGCCACCAGCAGCTACACCTACCTGGGCTTGATAATAGAACAGACGGGGAGCTTCAAATCTGCCATCGAGATGCTGAGAGACAAAGCCTGCAAAACCTTCTACACCATCAGAAGACAATTCTACCACCTTAAGCCACCTGTCAGGGTTTGGCTTAAAATCTTTGACTCCATTATTGCACCAATTCTCCTGTATGGCAGCGAGGTCTGGGGTCCTTACACATACCCCGACTGGTCAAAATGGGATTCCAGCCCAACGGAAATCTTCCATTTGGAGTTCTGTAAGCATCTCCTCCAGGTCCATCGGAGCACCTCTAACTGTGCCTGTAGAGCAGAGCTGGGCAGATTCCCCCTGCACCTAACTATCCAGAAGAGGGCGCTGTCATTCTGGGGTCACCTACATGGTAGTAGTGAAGGTTCCTATCACCATAAAGCCTTGCTACACCAAGGGGCCCCAGGCAAAGCAGAGCCCCAAAACATACCCTCTGGAACCCAGCCCAACCAGACAATCCCACCATACCAGCTCACAAAAGCCGGGATCAGGAACACAATAACCAGGAGACAAGAAGACTACGTCCAAGAATGGAGAGAGGAGGTCAGGGCATCCCAGAAGCTGGCCGTGTACCAGAGCCTGCAGAGGGAGTATAGACTGGCCCCATATCTGGAGGAGCTTCCCAACCCCAGAGACCGGAAGATCCTGAGCCGCTACAGACTGAGCGCCCACAACCTGGCCATTGAAACTGGGCGGCACCGACAGAGCTACATCCCCAGGGAGAGCCGACTGTGCCAGCAGTGCGACCAGGAGGCCGTGGAGGATGAGGCCCACTTCCTGCTACACTGCTCCAAATACTCAGCAGTGAGGGACACTCACTATAGGAGACTCTCCAATCTCCTCCCAGGCTTCTCCACCATGGAGGAGGAAGAGAAACTACCCATCCTGCTGGGAGAAGAAGAGACCACAGCGACTATAGTGGCACAATACGTCACTGCCTGCCATAGACTGAGAGGAGCGTGATACGTCATGGACTCCGATACCCCAACCCCGATAGGTCATGGACTCCGATACCCCAACCCCGATAGGTCATGGACTCCAATACCCCGACCCTGAATGTATTCCCCCCCCCCCCCCCCCCCCCATGATACATCATGAACCCCTGTACACCGACCCCGGGTGAATCCCATTCCCTCAACTCCCTATTCTCCCCATGCTTTGGCAATGCTAATGTGTAACTTGGACCTGCCAATAAAGCTTTTTTGATTTGATTTGATTTGATTTGATTTGATAGATAGGGGATAGATAGATAGATAGATAGATAGATAGATAGATAGATAGATAGATAGATAGAAGATAGATAGATAGATAGATAGGAGATAGATAGGAGATAGATAGATAGATAGATAGATAGATAGGAGATAGATAGATAGATAGATAGATAGGAGATAGATAGATAGATAGATAGATAGATAGGAGATAGATAGATAGGAGATAGATAGATAGATAGATAGATAGATAGATAGATAGATAGGAGATAGATAGATAGATAGATAGATAGATAGGAGATAGATAGATAGATAGGAGATAGATAGATAGATAGATAGATAGATAGATAGATAGATAGATAGATAGGAGATAGATAGATAGATAGATAGATAGGTAGGAGATAGATAGATAGGAGATAGATAGATAGGAGATAGATAGATAGATAGATAGATAGATAGATAGATAGATAGATAGATAGATAGATAGGAGATAGATAGGAGATAGATAGATAGGAGATAGATAGATAGGAGATAGATAGATAGATAGATAGGAGATAGATAGATAGATAGATAGATAGATAGATAGATAGATAGATAGATAGGAGATAGATAGATAGATAGATAGGAGATAGATAGATAGATAGATAGGAGATAGATAGATAGATAGGAGACAGATAGATAGATAGATAGATAGATAGATAGATAGATAGATAGATAGATAGGAGATAGATAGATAGATAGATAGATAGGAGATAGATAGATAGATACTGTAGATCAGAGGTAGGGAACCTCCGGCCTGCGGGCCACATCCGGCCCCTGAGACCTCCCGATGCGGCCCGCAGCTCCCCTGTGATGCGCGCCGCTCTGGAGGAGGAAGGAGCCGGCACACACAGCATCCTCCGGTCTGTGACAGCTGGCGGACACCGGAGGATGCTGTCTATGTCGGCTTCTTCCCCAGCAGAGCGGCGCGTGTCTTCAGTCTCCTGCAGGCCGCGCGCGATGACGTCATTTCATCACGCGCCGCCTGCAGGAGAAGACCGGCACAGAGGACCTGGGACAGAAGAGGACATGGGCAGCGTGGGAGCGGAGGTAAGGTGAGTGGGATGTTTATTTCTTTTATTTGGGGTTTAACTAGGCCACCAGGGACATGCCTGATGGGGGTTAACTAGGCCACCAGGGACATGCCTGATGGGGGTTAACTAGGCCACCAGGGACATGCCTGATGGGGGTTAACTAGGCCACCAGGGACATGCCTGATGGGGGTTAACTAGGCCACCAGGGACATGCCTGATGGGGGTTAACTAGGCCACCAGGGATATGCCTGATGGGGGTTAACTAGGCCACCAGGGATATGCCTGATGGGGGTTAACTAGGCCACCAGGGATATGCCTGATGGGGGTTAACTAGGCCACCAGGGACATGCCTGATGGGGGTTTACTAGGCCACCAGGGACATGCCTGATGGGGGTTAACTAGGCCACCAGGGACATGCCTGATGGGGGTTAACTAGGCCACCAGGGACATGCCTGATGGGGGTTAACTAGGCCACCAGGGACATGCCTGATGGGGGTTAACTAGGCCACCAGGGACATGCCTGATGGGGGTTAACTAGGCCACCAGGGACATGCCTGATGGGGGTTAACTAGGCTACCAGGGACATGCCTGATGGGGGTTAACTAGACTACAAGGGGCATCACTGGGGGTTAACTACAATAGCAGGGGAACTAGGGGAACAATACTTTGCCTTGCCCCATGTGCTGCATACCGACGCTACTAACTGCCGCGCACGGTATGCGGCCCTCGAATGATTTTATTAATGCCCGACCGGCCCTCGACATGGAAAAGGTTCCCCACCGCTGCTGTAGATAGATAGGAGATAGATAGATAGAGGGGAAGGAGGGGGGGCTGGCAAAATGTGTCGGGGCAGACACCGGGCGGCGCTGCAAGAGACTGGGGGCAGCGGTGAGGTCCGGGAGCCGGGCAGAAGAGTGGAGTGGCGAGTTCCCGGGGGCTCTCAATCAGTCCGGAATCCCAGGCACTTTCCTGATATACACCAGGAAAGTGCCCATGATTCTGGCGCTACCAAAGACTTTCATGGGGGCATCCGTGCTGGAATTCCGGACAAAAATAGGACATGTCCTATAAAATCCAGATCTATTTTACGGAACTGACACCATTCCGGAAAAATCTGGAAGGGTTCCGTGACTAATTAAAGTCTATGGGTCCAGAAATCCGGCCAGATTTCCTGATAGGAAATCCGGGTGTTTTTTCCGGACGTGTGAAGTGGGCCTGACTCTTCCATTCATATTGTTTGTAAGAAGACTAGAACCTTCTAGTGGGCGGGGTGTACTGGAGAAGCCGCAACAAATACAATGTTTCAACTTTAGTCTGCCATAGACTTGTATGGAGTTTCCATACAAGTCTATGGGAATGACACAGCAGCTTCTTTCTAGACATAAACAACATTTAAAAGGTCACAATGTCTGGGTTTT
Source organism: Dendropsophus ebraccatus (assembly GCA_027789725.1). Classification (NCBI taxonomy): domain Eukaryota; kingdom Metazoa; phylum Chordata; class Amphibia; order Anura; family Hylidae; genus Dendropsophus; species Dendropsophus ebraccatus. The sequence goes on from JAQFWZ010000018.1 coordinate 53,340,570, forward strand.
TTTCCTCCAAAAATTTCCCTCCAAAACTCATCTCTGCAGACTATCTCTCAGCAACAGTGGAAATCTCCCGTCTTCTAAGCTTCCTGTGTCATAGCTTGGCTTTATATTAACCCCTTCAGAGTACGGTGCAGGTACAGTGCATTACAGTGACAATAACAAAGACACATTACATACAACGCAAAGTCCAATGCTACAAGTGCGAGTGTGCACAACAGACCTACACAGGGCAGGTTAACCCTAACAATACAGTGAGATGGTGATGGCCGTCCATTATAGGGAATGTCCGTACATGTCCGTCATCAGAGGTATCCTGACTCCTGGGCACTACACTTTGTTCTCATTTTGGGGGATTCTGAAACTATTACCAGCTTTCCATAGAGTTTTGATCGTCCTGGGAGCGATTAATATTGTATCAGCGAGCGGAATCAGTGCCCCAGGTGCCCCAGGTAGGTAGAATCGTATCCCCAACCCTGCAAGACGAGAGGAGGAGGAGGAGCTCAGGATTTGCCAACACAAACTTATCAGTTCCACAATAAGTCCATCTAATTTATTCGATTATTCTGCAGTGTTGATCCAGAAGAAGAGGATAGTCAGATATAGGGGTGTGTGGACCGGGTGCGGGCAGTGATAGATTGGCTGCCCTGAGGTCTATAGATCTGTATAAACCCTCATGGTGGCAGGCAGCGGCCGTCTACAAGTGACTTGTCTGCTCTGCCGGAGGTCTGAGGGTTCTTTCCTATTTCATAAGACTCACCATAAACATCTCATGAACGGCCGGTGTGAGTATCGTCCATCTGAGACCCCCATCGATCAGCAGCAACATGTGACCAGTAAACCTGCATTAGGCGTTACATGTCCCTGTAGCGCCACCACAGGAGAAATGATGTATTACACCACGGCCATTCATGTCAATGAGTTCTCTGTGTAATGCAGGACAGGACGGGTCCTCCAGAGCGAGAGACACTCTATGTACTCTCTGATCACTCTGGATCCTCCCTCTATTACCTCACTCAGGGAGTATGATATTGGCTCTCCTAAACAGGAAAATCCCTTTAAAGAAAATCTTTTTCTTTCAAATCAGCTGGTGCTAGAAAGTTATATAGATTTGTAATTTACAATTCCAGTCTTCCAGTACTTATCATCTGCTGTATGTCCTGCAGGAAGTGGTGTATTCTCTCCAGTCTTCCAGTACTTATCAGTTGCTGTATGTCCTGCAGGAAGTGGTGTATTCTTTCCAGTGCCATGTCAGGAACTGTCCAGAGCAGCAGCAAATCCCCATAGAAAACCTCCCCTGCTTGCCAGAGTACCCCTTTAATATAAGGTCCCTATAATGCTCTCATTCCTAGTCTGTAATATTTTATATCCCCACCCTGCCCCGATCCCGCAGCCATGGGTCACACCGGTGGCGGGATGCTCCCTTTACCCTATAAAAGCTTTCGGTTTCCCATTCTTGCTGCTCTTTAAGGTCTCTGGATTTTTGTCCCTTTAATTGAAGTATATGATCGCTCTTCGTCCCTTCGCCGTCTCTTCTCTCCGCTTTCTGATAGTAAGAGAGCTGTACAAGTTTCCGCCATTGTGACTTGATAGATCAGTGTAATTTTGGGATGACATTTTCCATCTCGGAGCCGGGATCCGGAGGGAAATCTCTGCTGTTCCTGGTCAGCCATCTAGCTGCAGGATTAGAGAGGATTGGCTTGACATGGGGAAAACTGATCTCCCTGCTGCAGCCCTCAAACCTTTAATTCCCCCCACCCTATTACCTTCCACCCCCCAAAATCGCCCTTCCCATAATAACACTCTTACACCTGTTTCTTTGGAACAATATGGCCACAGCAGCCAATGTTTATTAACATAAATAACATGAAACCTATAAAACAATCCAATATAAACATATCAAAATAAATAACCATAAAATATACTAAACATTATCCCGAACCGGAAAAAAATGAGGTGTGAGGGGGGAGGTCCTTGAGGCTTAAGCGGCCATATTACCATTCCTAAGCTCCCCTGCCCCCAGCCGGTGCCCTCCGTGCATCCATGACCACTGGCCCATTACTGGCCCAGGAAGCCTGAGGAAGCAAACCAACGCGAAACGTCGTTGAGGGGTATTCGGTGGCAGATACACAGCAACAGAAATGGGTGAGTGTTCAGGATCATATGATTTCAATTTGCTTTGGGGTTAGTTAGCCGGTACTATTAGTCCCAGCGTGGACGACGGTGATTATATATATACTAGCCTATGTATAGGGAGTTTGTAGAATATATAGCACTACCCTAGATGTTATAAGAATAAGAATCTCTACAATTTTATCTGTTTGCTTGTATACTGCCATCTGCTGGTCTATTCTATTATTGCAAATCTTTTTTGTGTTTTGTTATTTTATAATAAAGTATTTGGTTTTAAAAATGTAAACTAGCCTCAATATGGTTCTTTTTTGTATAAAATAAATTATAGAGGTGTTGATGTTAAAAGGTAGACTGGATATAACCTGTGTTGAGACAGGAGTAATTTGGTGATTTCTTTATTATCCAGGTGGAATTAGTGGTATAACTACTACTTAGAGCCTTTCTCAAGTATGCCAGAGAACACCTATATGGGGCACTGAGGGGGTCTAACTACCATACAAGCTATTGTAATGTCACCACATGATTTGCTCCACAAAGAGGCCCGCTGAGCCTCTGTCGCCCAAGGGCCCACAAAAGCCTGGAGGCGGCCCTAGGCCCAGTATTATAGAGGTGAGTGTATAAGTACCCAGTCTCCCCAGTATTATACAGGTGGGTGTATGAGTGTCCAGTCTCCCCAGTATTATAGAGGTGAGTGTATAAGCATCCAGTCTGCCCAGTATTATAGAGGTGAGTGTATGAGCATCCAGTCTGCCCAGTATTATAGAGGTGAGTGTATGAGTGCCCAGTCTGCCCAGTATTATAGAGTTGAGTGTTTAAGTGTCCAGTCTGCCCAGTATTATAGAGGTGAGTATATAAGCGTCTAGTCTGCTCAGTATTATAGAGGTGATGGTATAAGCGTCCAGTCTGCCCAGTATTATAGAGGTGAGTGTATGAGTGTCCAGTCTGCCCAGTATTATAGAGGTGAGTGTATAAGCGTCTAGTCTGCCCAGTATTATAGAGGTGAGTGTATGAGTGTCCAGTCTGCCCAGTATTATAGAGGTGAGTGTATAAGCGTCCAGTCTGCCCAGTATTATAGAGGTGAGTGTATGAGTGTCCAGTCTGCCCAGTATTATAGAGGTGAGTGTATAAGCGTCCAGTCTGCCCAGTATTATAGAGGTGAGTGTATAAGCATCCAGTCTGCCCAGTATTATAGAGGTGAGTGTATGAGTGTCCAGTCTGCTAAGTATTATAGAGGTGAGTGTATAAGCGTCCAGTCTGCCCAGTATTATAGAGGTGAGTGTATAAGCGTCCATTATGCCCAGTATTATAGAGGTGAGTGTATGAGTGTCCAGTCTGCCCAGTATTATAGAGGTGAGTGTATAAGTGTCCAGTCTGCTAAGTATTATAGAGGTGAGTGTATAAGCGTCCAGTCTGCCCAGTATTATAGAGGTGAGTGTATAAGCGTCTAGTCTGCTCAGTATTATAGAGGTGAGGGTATAAGCGTCCAGTCTGCTAAGTATTATAGAGGTGAGTGTATAAGCGTCCATTATGCCCAGTATTATAGAGGTGAGTGTATAAGTGTCCAGTCTGCTAAGTATTATAGAGGTGAATGTATAAGCGTCCATTATGCCCAGTATTATAGAGGTGAGTGTATGAGTGTCCAGTCTGCCCAGTATTATAGAGGTGAGTGTATAAGAATCCAGTCTCCCCAGTATTATAGAGGTGAGTGTATAAGCATCCAGTCTGCCCAGTATTATAGAGGTGAGTGTATAAGCATCCAGTCTGCCCAGTATTATAGAGGTGAGTGTGTAAGCATCCAGTCTGCCCAGTATTATAGAGGTGAGTGTATAAGCGTCCAGTCTGCCCAGTATTATAGAGTTGAGTGTATAAGCGTCCAGTCTCCCCAGTATTATAGAGGTGAGTGTATAAGCGTCCAGTCTGCCCAGTATTATAGAGGTGAGTGTATAGGCGTCCAGTCTCCCCAGTATTATAGAGGTGAGTGTATAAGCATCCAGTCTCCCCAGTATTATAGAGGTGAGTGTATAAGCGTCCAGTCTCCCCAGTATTATAGAGGTGAGTGTATAAGCGTCCAGTCTGCTCAGTATTATAGAGGTGAGTGTATGAGTGTCCAGTCTGCTCAGTATTATAGAGGTGAGTGTATAAGCGTCTAGTCTGCTCAGTATTACAGAGGTGAGTGTATAAGCGTCCAGTCTGCCCAGTATTATAGAGGTGAGTGTATAAGCGTCCAGTCTGCCCAGTATTATAGAGGTGAGTGTATAAGCGTCCAGTCTGCTCAGTATTATAGAGGTGAGTGTATAAGCGTCCAGTCTGCCCAGTATTATAGAGGTGAGTGTATAAGCGTCCAGTCTGCCCAGTATTATAGAGGTGAGTGTATAAGCGTCTAGTCTGCCCAGTATTATAGAGGTGAGTATATAAGCGTCCAGTCTGCCCAGTATTATAGAGGTGAGTGTATGAGTGTCCAGTCTGCCCAGTATTATAGAGGTGAGTGTATAAGCGTCCAGTCTGCCCAGTATTATAGAGGTGAGTGTATAAGCATCCAGTCTGCTCAGTATTATAGAGGTGAGTGTATAAGCGTCCAGTCTGCCCAGTATTATAGAGGTGAGTGTATGAGTGTCCAGTCTGCCCAGTATTACAGAGTTGAGTGTATTAGTGTCCAGTCTGCCCAGTATTATAGAGGTGAATGTATAAGCGTCCAGTCTGCCCAGTATTATAGAGATGAGTGTATAAGAATCCAGTCTCCCCAGTATTATAGAGGTGAGTGTATAAGCGTCCAGTCTCCCCAGTATTATAAAGGTGAGTGTATAAGCGTCCAGTCTGCCCAGTATTATAGAGGTGAGTGTATAGGCGTCCAGTCTCCCCAGTATTATAGAGGTGAGTGTATAAGCATCCAGTCTCCCCAGTATTATAGAGGTGAGTGTATAAGCGTCCAGTCTCCCCAGTATTATAGAGGTGAGTGTATAAGCGTCCAGTCTGCTCAGTATTATAGAGGTGAGTGTATGAGTGTCCAGTCTGCTCAGTATTATAGAGGTGAGTGTATAAGCGTCTAGTCTGCTCAGTATTACAGAGGTGAGTGTATAAGCGTCCAGTCTGCCCAGTATTATAGAGGTGAGTGTATAAGCGTCCAGTCTGCCCAGTATTATAGAGGTGAGTGTATAAGCGTCCAGTCTGCTCAGTATTATAGAGGTGAGTGTATAAGCATCCAGTCTGCTCAGTATTATAGAGGTGAGTGTATAAGCGTCCAGTCTGCCCAGTATTATAGAGGTGAGTGTATGAGTGTCCAGTCTGCCCAGTATTACAGAGTTGAGTGTATTAGTGTCCAGTCTGCCCAGTATTATAGAGGTGAATGTATAAGCGTCCAGTCTGCCCAGTATTATAGAGATGAGTGTATAAGAATTCAGTCTCCCCAGTATTATAGAGGTGAGTGTATAAGCGTCCAGTCTCCCCAGTATTATAAAGGTGAGTGTATAAGCGTCCAGTCTGCCCAGTATTATAGAGGTGAGTGTATAAGCATCCAGTCTGCCCAGTATTATAGAGGTGAGTGTATAAGCGTCCAGTCTGCTCAGTATTATAGAGGTGAGTGTATAAGCGTCCAGTCTGCCCAGTATTATAGAGGTGAGTGTATAAGCGTCCAGTCTGCTCAGTATTATAGAGGTGAGTGTATAAGCGTCCAGTCTGCCCAGTATTATAGAGGTGAGTGTATAAGCGTCCAGTCTGCCCAGTATTATAGAGGTGAGTGTATGAGTGTCAAGTCTGCCCAGTATTATAGAGTTGAGTGTTTAAGTGTCCAGTCTGCCCAGTATTATAGAGGTGAGTGTATTAGTGTCCAGTCTGCCCAGTATTATAGAGGTGAGTGTATAAGCGTCTAGTCTGCCCAGTATTATAGAGGTGAGTATATAAGCGTCCAGTCTGCCCAGTATTATAGAGGTGAGTGTATGAGTGTCCAGTCTGCCCAGTATTATAGAGGTGAGTGTATAAGCGTCCAGTCTGCCCAGTATTATAGAGGTGAGTGTATAAGCGTCCAGTCTGCTCAGTATTATAGAGGTGAGTGTATGAGTGTCCAGTCTCCCCAGTATTATAGAGGTGAGTGTATAAGCATCCAGTCTGCTCTGTATTATAGAGGTGAGTGTATAAGCGTCCAGTCTGCCCAGTATTATAGAGGTGAGTGTATGAGTGTCCAGTCTGCCCAGTATTACAGAGTTGAGTGTATTAGTGTCCAGTCTGCCCAGTATTATAGAGGTGAATGTATAAGCGTCCAGTCTGCCCAGTATTATAGAGATGAGTGTATAAGAATCCAGTCTCCCCAGTATTATAGAGGTGAGTGTATAAGCGTCCAGTCTGCCCAGTATTATAGAGGTGAGTGTATAAGCGTCTAGTCTGCCCAGTATTTTAGAGGTGAGTGTATAAGCATCCAGTCTGCCCAGTATTAGGTCATTAGTATTAGGTGATCATATACTTCAATTAAAGGGACAAAAATCCGGAGACCTTAAAGAGCAGCAAGAATGGGAAACCGAAAGCTTTTATAGGGTAAAGGGAGCATCCCGCCACCGGTGTGACCCATGGCTGCGGGATCGGGACAGAAGAGGGAATACAGCTGTTCAAGGACTCTCTTGCAATAGGAGGGACAAGTGGCTGGACAGAAGAGGGAATACAACTGTACAAGGACTCTCCTGCAATGAAAGGGACATTTGTCCAAACAGAGAAGGAAATACAGCTGTGCAAGGACTCTCCTGCAGTGAGAGGGGCAGTTGGCTGGACAGAAGAGGGAATACAGCTGTGCAAGGACTCCCCTGCAATGGGAGGGATAGGTGGCTGGACAGAAGAGGGAATACAGCTGTGCAAGGACTCTCTTGCAATGAGAGGGATCGGTGGCTGGACAGATGAGGGAATACAGCTGTGCAAGGACTCTCCTGCAATGGGAGCGAAAGGTGGCTGTACAGAGGAGGGAATACAGCTGTAGAAGGACTCTCCTGCAATCAAAGGGACAGTTGGCCAGAGGAGTGAATACAGCTGTGCAAAGACTCTCCTGCAATGGGAGGGACAGGTGGCTGGACAAAAGAGGGAATACAGCTGTGCAAGGACTCCCCTGCAATGGGAGGGATAGGTGGCTGGACAGAAGAGGGAATACAGCTGTGCAAGGACTCTCTTGCAATGGAAGAGACAGTTGGCCAGAAGAGGGAATACAGCTGTGCAAAGACCCTTCTGCAATGAGAGGGATAGTTGGCTGGACAGAGGAGGGAATACAGCTGTGCAAGGACTCTTCTGCAATGTGAAGGATAGGTGGCCAGACTGAGGAGGGAATACAGCTGTGCAAGGACTCTCCTGCAATAAGAAGGACAGGTGGCCGGACAGAAGAGGGAATACAGCTGCGCAAGGACTCTCCTGCAATGAGAGGGACAGGTGACTGAACAGAAGAGAGAATACAGCTGTGCAAGGACTCTCCTGCAATGAGATGGACAGGTGGCTGGACAGAAGAGGGAATACAGATGTGCAAGGACTCTCCTGCAATGATATGGATAGGTGGCCAGACAGAGGGGGGAATACAGCTGCGCAAGAACTCTCTTGTAATGAGAAGGATAGGTGGCCAGACAGAAGAGGGAATACAGCTGTGCAAGGACTTTCCTGCAATAAGGACAGGTGGCCGGAAAGAGGAGGAAATACAGCTGTGCAAGGACTCTCCTGCAATGAGAAGGATAGGTGGTGTGAAAGTAGAGGGAATACAGCTGTGCAATGACTCTACTGCAATTAGAAGGATAGGTGGCCAGCCAGAGGAGGGAATACAGCTGTGCAAGGACTTTCCTACAATAAGAAGGACAGGTGGCCGGACAGAGGAGGGAATACAGCTGTGCAAGGTCTCTCCTGCAATGAGATGGACAGGTGGCTGGACAGTGGAGGGAATACAGCTGTGCAAGGACTCTCCTGCAATGAGAGGGATAGTGGGCCGGACAGAGGAGGGAATACAGCTGTGCAAGGACTCTCCTGCAATGAGAGGGACAGGTGGCTGGACAGAAGAGGGAATACAGATGTGCAAGGACTCCCTTGCAATAGGAGGAACTGGTGGCTGGACATAAGAGGGAATACAGCTGTGCAAGGACTCTCCTGCAATAAGAGGGATCGGTGGCTGGACAGAAGAGGGAATACAGCTGTGCAAGGACTCTCTTGCAATGGGAGGGACAGTTGGCCAGAAGAGGGAATACAGCTGTGCAAGGACTCTTCTGCAATTAGAGGGATAGGTGGCTGGACAGAAGAGGGAATACAGCTTTTCAAGGACTCTCCTGCAATGAAAGGGACAGGCAGCTGGACAGAGAAGGGAATACAGCTGTGCAAGGACTCTCTTGCAATGGGAAGGACACGTGGCTAGACAGAAGAGGGATTACAGCTGTGCAAGGATTCTCCTGCACCAAGAGGGACAGTTGGACAGAAAAGGGAATACAGCTGTGTATGGACTCTCCTGCAATAAGAGGGACAGGTGGCTGGAAAGAAGAGGGAATACAGCTGTGCAAGGACTCTCTAGCAATCAAAGGGACAGGTGGCTAGACAAAAGAGGGACTACAGCTGTCCAAGGACTCCCCTGCAATCAAAGGGACAGTTGGCCAGAGGAGGGAATACAGCTGTGCAAGGACTCTCCTGCAATGAGAGGGACAGGTGGCTGGAAAAAGGAGGTAATACAGCTGTGCAAGGACTCTCCTGCAATGAGAGGGACAGGTGGCTGGACAGAAGAGCAAATACAGTTGTGCAAGGACTCTCCTTCAAACACTGAACTCTCAGCTGGAGGCAGCAACCTGCGGAGTTCCTCTACAGCAGACTTTATCCTCATTGGATTGTACACATCTCTATTAGCATCATAAAAGTTCTCAAAAGCATTCAGAGATTTGTAGTTAGTACAGCCCCATAAAGTGATAGTGACTGTAAGTGCAGCCTTGTGCGAGAGAGCTCATTGTCCGGATTTCTGCACACGGACTCATTTAACCCTGTTTGTAAGTTGCACGTGTGTCCGGACTGTTCAAATGACATCACAATTATCCCATCAAATATACACAAGGTCAGGGAGCTACATGCACGACTGTATAGTGTCAGCCAGCCACATGGCCCCCAAGGGACGACTACCATCAGATGCCGTGACTACTCCACCTACCCTCCTCCCCCATGGGCACCACATATACTGTATATAGGAGACCATCCTAGTGATGTATGGAATAAATATTCACACCCAGCAGATCTGTCGCAGGAATTTCAGGTTAGATTTATGGGTATGAAGTCATTTAGATAAATGGGACAGTCGCAAAAATGTCTGCAACAAATCACATCTGCTGTGTGTGAATCCATCCCTGTCCCCCCTGAGCCGTCTGCCTGACTCATTAATTCCTATGGAAGACAGAGGTGAATTGGCTGCCAGACACCCGGCGCCTCTCATCTACGGATGGAAGATTACATTAGGATCACATATGGCTGATAGCATTGAAGAGAAGCTGCAAATAATCACTAGATCACTGTTCGCCCCCTGCTCTTACCAAACTACAACTCTCAACATGTCCTGACATCATGCAGTAGTTTAAAAGGGGTACTCCAGTGAAATCAACTGGTTTCAAAAAATTATATAGATTTGTAAATTGATTCCACTACTTATCAGCTGCTGTATGTCCTGCAGGAAGTGGTGCATTCTCTCCAGTCTGACACAGTGCTCTCTGCTGCCACCTCTGTCCATGTCAGGAACTGACGCCTCGGCCTCCCGCCATCTTGTGTCATTAATATCATTCTTCCTGGAATTATGCGATTAAATTTGCGATAAAACCCGGTGAGGCGATAGAGCGACGCCATTGGAAAGATCATATAAATATTGATTATGTGTTTAGCCTTTATTGCTGGAGAAGGCCGGTAAAGCACATTGAAGCAGACGCCGTAAGACGACTGCTCAGCCGCTCGGATCCTGACTAATTCCTGGTGCCGCGAATATCATCATGTTAATAACCCCGGCGCTCGGGATGAAAAACAAGCAGATTGCGGCAAAAGACAGGCCAGATCGATCACACTTTAGTGAAGCCAATCCCGAGCTGCTATGTGCTTAGCCTGCTTCTAATCCCTCTAAATCTTCCAGATGGAAGTCATGGCACAAGTCATGCCTCGTAATCCCGGCCCATTAACTGCAGGAGTGGAATCCATATTACCAGCCAGGCCAATGGTCACTTTCTTAGAGCAGGGATGCAAGGCATGATGGGAGTTGTAGTTTTGCAACAGCTGGTGGGCTGAACATTCCCTATCCCTGACTTAAAGGGATATGAATCAATCTAACAATAATTGTTAGGTTCACAACTGGGTTCACATTTGCCAACTGCCTTAAAGGAAGCACAGTGAGACCTCTCCAAAAGACGTCCATCTTCTAGAAGAGGAATTTGGCATGTAACATTTCTCCATTGGAAGAGACGTCTGGCATCACAACTATGGCCGCTACACAACACTAATCCAATAGGAAGTGATGGGACCAGTTTTGCCACCAGGTTCCCTCTGATCAGGGTTGTTGGGTGTGTTACCTCAGGAGTAATGTGGCAGAGGGCTAGCTGGGAGTAGTAGTTCCTCAGATATAGGTTGTGTCGGGAAGATGAGAAGCATCTGTAACACTTTTATAGAAACTTCTTGTGCGAATATGCACATAACATAGAATGTTACAGTCGTTAGTACTAAGGGAATATCTGGTCACTGTCCCTTTAAGGGTTGCCTTTTTAGAAGGGTTGTGCTCTTAGTACGTGTATGCGTACTTACTAGTGGAGATGAAGATGTTACAAGGCCAGGTTTATACTCTACTGAAGAGCATCTACACAGATTGGATTTTCTCTGGTGCAATACTTAAAGTTTTTCTTCCCAGACTCTGCTCTGTCACATGACACCTGGAGAGACGTATGCAGGAAACTTTCCACGACGTGACGGCCATCCAGCACTAAGACCAAAGGCCTCAGAAGAGATTAATGTGTACAAGGAGACCCTTGTTCAGCCGGAGATATAACTCCTTCTTGGAGCAGAGGACTTGTTCTACTCTACCTTCACAGCATGGACCTCCAGAACAAGACAGGGACTTGCCTGAAGAAGCTTGACCTTGGTCTGGGTTATTAGGTTGGATTAGGTTCAGAGGCACTGAGGGGGCAGAAACTTCTCCTTTCTTTGGCTTCTCACACAGCAGCTTTAGACGCAGAAGCAGTTTAACTGGTTCAGCTGACTGGTCTACCCAGTAAGAGCAGAGCTGGGAGATTCACACTCTCTGCTGGCTTTTACCAGACTGCAGCAACTGGTTTAGGTCTGCCCCTTGTGAATTAAAGGGGTTTTCCGCCTCAGCCTTCCCTAAACACCTACTTCCAAAGCCCACTTGTGTAATTCTCCAGCAGGGCCGGACTGAGACATAAAATCAGCCCTGGCACTCAAACCTCAGCAGCCCACATACCATATCCTCCCTGATATATTATTGATAGTGTTGTACTAGATATGCTGTAGCAAATTCTGCGCACTACTTCCTAATTATTTGAACCTCACCCTCAACACAAAAAAACAACATAATCTGCTGCATACAGGTGCGGGGGAGGTGTAAGTGACAGGACCTTAAAGGACAACTCCCGCGGGACCCCAAAAAAAAAAAAAACACAGACACACACAGACACCATACTCACCATCTCTCCGGTGACGATCGCCACTCGATTCGCCCGCCGTCCGCCTCTCCGTCGCCGCCTTCCGCCATCCAGCGATGTCTCCAACTTCCGGGTCCAGGGGATGGAAAAGGCTGCCAGTGCGCTTGCGCACCGGCAGCCTTTTCATTGGCTGGAGCGCATCACATGGCTTCCAGCAAGCTTAGCCAATCAGGGCTGAGCAAGCTGGAAGCCATGTGATGCGCTCCAGCCAATGAAAAGGCTGCTGGTGCGCATGTGCACCAGCAGCCTTTTCATCCCCATTCACTTTGCATGAAGACGCCGAGGAGGAAGAAGACCCGGACCGCCCCTCGGCTCTGACGTCGTCATCACCAGATGCCGCCACGGAGAAGAGGACCGTGACGATCGTAATAGGTAATGTATACATGTATGTATTCCTTAACTTCCGGGGTGGGGGGTCGGGGGTCCGAAAGTGGGGGAAGGGGGCCAGGCCGGGTATTTAACCACATTACAAAGTTATATAACTTTGTAATGTGTGTTAAATGAGCAAAAAAAATTTTTGTGGGAGTTGTCCTTTAAGTCCAGTGTAAATTTTTAAAATCATTGGGGGAGATTTATCAAACATGGTGTAAAGTGAAACTGGCTCAGTTGCCCCTAGCAACCAATCATATTCCACTTTTCATTTTCCAAAGAGTCTGTGAGGAATGAAAGGTGGAATCTGATTGGTTGCTAGGGGCAACTGAGCCAGTTTAACTTTACACCATGTTTGATAAATCGCCCCCATCCTTTTTATTACCAGCTGAAGTTACATGAAGTTACATACATGGCTATGCTGCAGCTGTCTCTGTGACACTTTAGCTGGTAGTAAAATGGATGATTATTAAAGGAGTTATTGTAGTGCAGTGCAGTTATATCCAGTGACTTACAGGAGGTGTCTTCTCTGCATGAATTGCAAGTGACGTTTTTGCTGAAGTTGTTCTCTTTTTCTTGCTCGGCTATTATGAAGACTTCTCTGGCCACGACTCCTCTTTGTAGGATCTACCAGACAAACAGTATAGTCTGGGCACCCCTAACAAAAGGGCCACTCAAATTTTGGATGTGACCCTATTATTAAAACATAGCGTTTATTAATACCCAATAAAAGAATAATTTTAACATGAAGATTTATGTGATACTATTAAAAATACACTCATGGTCACCCATATATGAAGTGTATGCCTATACTGTAGTAGCTGCAGGCTACTATGCAAAGAACAATACTGATAACCCAGTCCTATATTAAAAGCGGCATGTCAACTAGTTTGACTTTGCAAAGAGCGTCTGACATAAGCCCTCCTTCTGAATTTGCCCCCCTCCTCCTGATGACGCTCCATGTGGAGAGGTTATGCTGAATTAGATAAACATGTCCGCTTTCTTCCCATAACAGCACCACATTTGTCCTCAGTTTGGGTGCGGTACTGCAGCTCCAGGGAAGTGAATGGAATGGTAATACCACACACAACCTGAGAAAAAGGGTGGCACTGTTTTTGGAAGAAAACAACCATATTTTTCCAATTCTGGATAATCCCTTTAATTTCAAAGCAATGATTATGACCATAAAGCTACTACAAGTGTGTGCAAATAGCCATTCTAATATCAAGTTTAATTGAACACAATTAACCGTAAAAAAAAACAAAGCAGCTACTGTGCGGCATGGCAAACATACATACATACATACATAAATACTGTGCATATATACATATATTCATATTTATACAGACATACACACTGTGCATACGTACATATATATATATATATATATACATATTTATACAGACATACACACTGTGCATACGTACATACACACTGCATATATATATATATATATATACACATACAGACATTCACACTGTGCATACATACATATATACATATTTATACAGACATACACACTGCATATATATTATATTTAAATATACATACAGACATCCACACTGTGCATACATACATATATACATACAGACATACACACTGCATATATATATATATATATATATATATATATATACACACACACACATCCACACTGTGCATACATACATACATATATACATATTTATACAGACATACACACTGTGCATACATACAGACATACACACTGCATACAACTGCATACATAAATATACACATATATATACACATACAGACATCCACACTGTGCATACATACATATATACATATTTATACAGACATACACACTGTGCATACATACATACATACAGACATGCACACTGTGCATACATACATATATACACATTTATACAGACAAACACACTGCATACATACATACATATATATATATATATATATATATATATATATATATATACATGCAGACAGACATCCACACTGTGCATACATACATATATACATATTTATACAGAAATACACACTGTGAATACATACATACATACAGACAGACTTTACACACACAATACACATACTGTACACATTGTAAACTTGAACAGTCACTTACTTTCATAAATAACCTGCTTAAATCTCAGGTGCAGACAGGTCCCCCCTTCCTACTGACAGCCAGCAGCGTGCTCCCCTCCCCCCCCCCCCTCTGCACCGACAGCAAAGCAGGAAGAAAACAAAGTCCCTGTGAGGGAGCAGGGAGAGTTGGTTGGGTCCTTACACTGGGGGACAAGGGGAGGTGGCACCAGTGCCCTATGTTAGCAGCAAAGGCACCTCCTCTGAGTGAAACCTCAGCCAGCCCCTTACAGCAGCAATAATACCTCGTAACAGCCCTGTCGGCTCCAGTCATCAGCAGACAGCCCTGCAGGGGGCAGCAGCTTCCTCTCCTCCTGTAATCTGCTCCTCTGCAGCACGTCCAGGAAGTGACGTCAGCCGTCAGAGAGCAGGTTATAGGAGACAGACATGCCTGCGCGGCATGTCTGCTACACATCCGGAAATAGGGGCAGAGCGGCCCTATGTTGTTGCGGGGGTGGTGGAACCAGGGGGAATATGCCGCCCAGCCCGAACTGGCAGAGGCCGAGTGAACAGCGTGGCCGGTGGCCGCGATGTTCTCTCAACCACTGCAGGGGGCCGATGCAAGTCTGCAGCGGGACTGGCGGCCCCACTGACTGGTAATCTTGGCGGCCCAGCGGGCATTTGCCCGCTCCGCCAGATTACCAATCCGGGCCTGTTCTCCAGCCCCCCTTGAGTTTTTAGAGACCTATCCCGCTGTTATTGGTGCCTCTGTTGTAAGTTTTTGTAATTCAGGCACTATGTTCAACATGGCGCCGGACAGAAAGCTACAGCTCCCAGCATGCCATGCGCCTCCTTCATCTATGTAAGTCCCTGCTTACAGATCCAGATGTCTCCACTCCACAATGTGGGAGAAGGGGTCACATCTCCCGGGGTTCCGCCTCCGCAGGCAGAAGGCGCAGGATCAGCACTATGGGGAAAGGCAGGGACTGGAGACTGATAGATCACATGTCCTCTGTCTCTTCAGTGGGCAGGGTTGTAAATGCTAACCCCTCCCATTAAAGACACTGAGGACATGTGATCTACATCTCCGAAGAGAGGGGGAAGAAGGCAGGAGCAAGACGAGGAGACTTAGTCTAGCAGCATAACAGCATCTAGAGGGGGTGAAGTAACCGAGAATATGTCTAAGAAGAGCAGCGCAGTATCCTGAAAAAGAGATGAACTAGCCTCGATAGGACAATGCAGTCAGTACAAAAGGCCTACGTATCCTATCGCACAGTGCAAGCAACTGGGACACCTCGGACACCTAGCTACACCCAGATAACCACGGCTGGGGCTTGTACTACCCTACTGGGATGGGTTCTATGATACTAGGGGGTAGAAGGTGGTCAGACACAGTCTAAAGACAAGTACAAGTAACACTTCTCTATTGAAGAGATACCTACTAAAGGTTCTGGCAGAATACACAGCTACACTGGGTTAGGGCTCCTCTGGCAAACTTCTCTCCTCTACTCCTCTCCTCTACTTTTTACTCTACAAGCACTGCTACAACTCTTCTTAAACATCTATATCCAGCACTAAAGGTCAAGCGCTAAAGGTCAAGCACTAAAGTCTGTGTAAAGATTTATTTACTTGTGGAAACTAGTACTGTTGTACTGAAAAGCCTTACAGTAAAGATGTTCTATTTTTAAACTAAAGCACAGGACTCTGTTATCTTCTATCTGCACTGGCCACACACTAGCCGCACACCTTGGGTTATTTTTCCCCTTTCTGTGGGTGGCGGTACCGACAGCCCGGGTGGGTCACTTGCCACTCAGGACCAGTGGCGGATTATAATGTGGGCGGTTCGGGCGGCCGCCTGGGGCCCGAGGCTCCGGGGGGCCCATGCCGTCCACATTATAACTTTGCATAAGGTTTCAGAGCAGCACATCACTTTCGGGGCCCAATGGGCCCCTGAGTGATGTGCTGCTGTGGCGCGCTGTCCCTGGATTCCCCCCCCGGGTCTGGAAACCGCCCCCCTCTGTCGCGGCACTTAGCTCTCCTCCGACGGACCTGCTCTGCCCCTTTAAACAGCAGAGCCAATGGCAGCAGACGTGCCTGCACGCGGCAGGTCTGCTGCCATTGGCTAGAGACCGTTGACGTCACTCCTTGTCGTACGCCGGCGCGGAAGCCTGCGTAGAAGAGGACCGACGTCGCCATGCTGCAACAGCCGGTTGCAGCTCCAGGAGAAGAGAGGCTGCAGTGGAGCGCTGGGATAGGTGAGTAAGATTTTATTATTTTTAACATGGGGGGTGATGCTGCACATAGGGGGCTATGGAGGGGATGCTAAATAGGGGTCTATAGAGGAAATGCTACAGAGGGGTGCTATGGAGGGGATGCTACACAGGGGGGCTATGGAGGGGATGCTACACAGGGGGGCTATGGAGGGGATGCTACACAGGGGGGCTATGGAGGGGATGCTAAACAGGGGGGCTATGGAGGGGATGCTACACAGGGGGGCTATGGAGGGGATGCTACACAGGGGGGCTATGGAGGGGATGCTACTCAGGGGGGCTATGGAGGGGATGCTACTCAGGGGGGCTATGGAGGGGATGCTACTCAGGGGGGCTATGGAGGGGATGCTACACAGGGGGCTATGGAGGGGATGCTAAACAGGGGGGCTATGGAGGGGATGCTACAGAGGGGGGATGCTACATAGGGGGGCTATGGAGGGAATGCTACATAGGGGGGCTATGGAGGGGATGCTACACAGGAGGGCTATAGAGGGAATGCTACACAGGGGGGCTATGGAGGGGATGCTAGCAGGGGGGCTATGGAGAGGATGTTAGCAGGGGGCTATGGAGGGGATGCTACAGAGGGGGGATACTACATAGGGGGGCTATGGAGGGGATGCTACACAGGAGGGCTATGGAGGGGATGCTACAGAGGGGGGATGCTACACAGGGGGGCTATGGAGGGGATTCTACACAGGGGGCTATGAAGGGGATGCTACACAGGGGGGCTATGGAGGGGATTCTACACAGGGGGCTATGGAGGGGATGCTACACAGGGGGGCTATGGAGGGGATGCTACACAGGGGGCTATGGAGGGGATGCTACACAGGGGGGCTATGGAGGGGATGCTACACAGGGGGCTATGGAGGGGATGCTACACAGGGGGGCTATGGAGGGGATGCTAAACAGGGGGCTATGGAGGGGATGCTAAACAGGGGGCTATGGAGGGGATGCTTCACAGGAGGGCTATGGAGGGGATGCTACACAGGGGGGCTATGAAGGGGATGCTACACAGGGGGGCTATGGAGGGGATGCTAAACAGGGGGCTATGGAGGGGATGCTAAACAGGGGGCTATGGAGGGGATGCTACACAGGGGGGCTATGGAGGGGATGCTACACAGGGGGGCTATGGAGGGGATGCTACACAGGGGGGATGCTACATAGGGGGGCTATGGAGGGGATGCTACACAGGGGGGATGCTACACAGGGGGGCTATGGAGGGGATGCTACACAGGAGGGCTATGGAGGGGATGCTACACAGGGGGGATGCTACATAGGGGGGCTATGGAGGGGATGCTACACAGGGGGGATGCTACACAGGGGGGCTATGGAGGGGATGCTACATAGGGGGGCTATGGAGGGGATGCTACACAGGGGGGATGCTACACAGGGGGGCTATGGAGGGGATGCTACACAGGGGGGCTATGGAGGGGATGCTACATAGGGGGGCTATGGAGGGGATGCTACACAGGGGGGCTATGGAGGGGATGCTACATAGGGGGGCTATGGAGGGGATGCTAGACAGGGAGGCTCTGGAGGGGATGCTACACAGGGGGGATGCTACATAGGGGGGCTATGGAGGGGATGCTACACAGGGGGACTATGGAGGGGATGCTACACAGGGGGGCTATATACTATGAATATATATATATGGAGGGGATGCTACAGAGGGGGCTATATACTATGTATATATATGGAGGGGATGCTACAGAGGGGGCTATATATATGGGGGGATGCTACTGAAGGAGAGAGAGGGAGCACGGTAACTGTGTGAAGTAGATGTGGACATTGTATAGAGATGAGGATGATGCTGGAGTGAGGAGTCTAAAATGTTTGTCTGGCAGATCCTGTGGGGACGAGTCATGACCAGGGAAGTCTTCATGATGTTCTGAGCAAGATGGAAAGGAAAAATGAACAATTTTGATTTAGCAAAACATCCCTCATGGAGAGAAGCCGCCTCCTGTAAGTCCTCATGGAGAGAAGCCGCCTCCTGTAAGTCCTCATGGAGAGAAGCCGCCTCCTGTAAGTCCTCATGGAGAGAAGCCGCCTCCTGTAAGTCCTTTTCATTATCAGCTGAAGTGTCCTATAGGCAGCAGCCTCCTGTATGGCAGAGCTTAGTGGGGTGGGGACAGGGCTAGAGGAAGTGTGGTTAGAGGGGGGCCCACAATTTCTGAACCGCCCGGGGCCCATGGTATCCTTAATCCGCCACTGCTCAGGACTACCGTGACAAGAGCCCAGAGGACCCATCACAGCCAGCCATAACACAAAGCAGGTACCAACAAACCTGTGTTCTGGACTAGCACTGGTGCCACGACACTACCATCACCGGCAGAGCTGGCAAACACCAGTACTAACATCACCTGGTGGCACACCACACCATGTCTACCATGTATCACATATAATGTCTTCTTACACGGCAAAGAAAAGTTTAGAACCATGTAGATACCAGAACCTAGGCGCAACGCAAGGTGGAGCTATATCCAAGTCTAGTTATTGCTTCCATCGTTACTGGAGATGACTGTACCCTGAAGAGGTAACAATAAGCTGCGAGAAACATGAGGGACAATAACTGCAATGACTATTGGGGGAGTTTGTGGGATGACAGATGTAAATCCGTCACTTCGTTCTCAGGTAGAATGAATATGGATGAGCTGGTCGGCCTGTATTTCAGGTTTTCTTCCTGTCAGATGACACCGATGACAATTTACTGAGAGGAGTCACTGATAATGGTTTTACTGATCCAGCGCAGTATGACTGATCCAGAGCAGGCGACCACCATGTGGCTCCATGGACTGAGAAAGGACGGATGGAGATTGCACTATCCTGTATCTCTGCCTTTCCTACAGGTGTCGCTTTTAAACTATAGATCAGATCGCAGGTAATCACCTGGTAAGATCCAGCAGAAGACAATGCAATATGGAACTTTCAGGCTGTTACCTGCCTTGTTATACAGATTAGGGGCCTATGGGCCAGAGGTGAAGATCTACGCTATACTAACATACAGCTGTGATAACCGAGGTGGAGATCTACACTATACTAACATACAGCTGTGATAACCCGAGGTGGAGATCTACACTATACTAACATACAGCTGTGATAACCAGAGGTGGAGATCTACACTATACTAACATACAGCTGTGATAACCAAGGTGGAGATCTACATTATACTAACATACAGCTGTGATAACCAGAGGTGGAGATCTACACTATACTAACATACAGCTGTGATAACCTGAGAGATCTACACTATACTAACATACAGCTGTGATAACCGAGGTGGAGATCTACACTATACTAACATACAGCTGTGATAACCTGAGAGATCTACACTATACTAACATACAGCTGTGATAACCTGAGAGATCTACACTATACTAACATACAGCTGTGATAACCAGAGAGGAGATCTACACTATACTAACATACAGCTGTGATAACCAGAGGCGGAGATCTACACTATACTAACATACAGCTGTGATAGCCAGAGGTGGAGATCTACACTATACTAACATACAGCTGTGATAACCGAGGTGGAGATCTACACTATACTAACATACAGCTGTGATAACCGAGGTGGAGATCTACACTATACTAACATACAGCTGTGATAACCGGAGGTGAAGATCTACGCTATACTAACATACAGCTGTGATAACCGAGGTGGAGATCTACACTATACTAACATACAGCTGTGATAACCGAAGGTGGAGATCTACACTATACTAACATACAGCTGTGATAACCGGAGGTGGAGATCTACACTATACTAACATACAGCTGTGATAACCCGAGGTGGAGATCTACACTATACTAACATACAGCTGTGATAACCTGAGAGATCTACACTATACTAACATACAGCTGTGATAACAGAGGTGGAGATCTACACTATACTAACATACAGCTGTGATAACCTGAGAGATCTACACTATACTAACATACAGCTGTGATAACCAGAGAGGAGATCTACACTATACTAACATACAGCTGTGATAACCAGAGGCGGAGATCTACACTATACTAACATACAGCTGTGATAGCCAGAGGTGGAGATCTACACTATACTAACATACAGCTGTGATAACCGAGGTGGAGATCTACACTATACTAACATACAGCTGTGATAACCGAGGTGGAGATCTACACTATACTAACATACAGCTGTGATAACCGAAGGTGGAGATCTACACTATACTAACATACAGCTGTGATAACCGGAGGTGGAGATCTACACTATACTAACATACAGCTGTGATAACCCGAGGTGGAGATCTACACTATACTAACATACAGCTGTGATAACCTGAGAGATCTACACTATACTAACATACAGCTGTGATAACAGAGGTGGAGATCTACATTATACTAACATACAGCTGTGATAACCTGAGAGATCTACACTATACTAACATACAGCTGTGATAACCAGAGAGGAGATCTACACTATACTAACATACAGCTGTGATAACCAGAGGCGGAGATCTACACTATACTAACATACAGCTGTGATAACCGGAGGTGGAGATCTACACTATACTAACATACAGCTGTAATAACCAGAGGCGGAGATCTACACTATACTAACATACAGCTGTGATAACCGGAGGTGGAGATCTACACTATACTAACATACAGCTGTGATAGCCAGAGGTGGAGATCTACACTATACTAACATACAGCTGTGATAATCGGAGGTGGAGATCTTCACTATACTAACTCACAGCTGTGATAACCAGAGAGGACATCTACACTATACTAACATACAGCTGAGATCATCAGAAAGGAGATCTACGCTATACTAACATACAGCTGTGATACCCAGAAGTGGAGACCTACATTATACTAACATACAGCTGTAATAACCGGAGAGATCTACACCATACTAACATACAGCTGTGATGACCAGAAGTGGAGATCTACACTATTCTAACATACAGCTGTGGTGACCGGAAGTGGAGATCTACACTATACTAACATATAGCTTTGATAACCGGAGCGGAGATCTACACTATACTAACATACATCTGTGATAACCAGAGAGGAGATCTATATTATACTAACATACAGCTGTGATAGCCAGAGGTGGAGATCTACACTATACTAACATACAGCTGTGATAACCAGAGGCGGAGATCTACACTATACTAACATACACCTGAGATAATCGGAAAGGAGATCTACGCTATACTAACATACAGCTGTGATAACCAGAGAGATCTACATTATACTAACATACAGCTGTGATAACCAGAGAGGAGATCTACACTATACTAACATACAGCTGTGATAACCTGAGAGATCTACACTATACTAACATACAGCTGTGATAACCAGAGAGGAGATCTACACTATACTAACATACAGCTGTGATAACCAGAGGTGGAGATCTACACTATACTAACATACAGCTGTGATAACCAAGGTGGAGATCTACACTATACTAAAATACAGCTGTGAAAACCGGAGAGGAGATCTACACTATACTAACATACAGCTGAGATAATCGGAGGTGGAAATCTACACTATACTAACATACAGCTGTGATAACCGGAGGTGGAGATCTACACTATACTAACATACAGCTGTGATAACCGGAGAGGAGATCTACACTATACTAACATACAGTTGATAATCGGAGGTGGAGATCTACATTATACTAACATACAGCTGTGATAACCGGAGAGGAGATCTACACTATACTAATATAGAGTTGATAATCGGAGGTGGAGATCTACACTATACTAACATACAGTTGATAATCCGGAGGTGGAGATCTACACTATACTAACATACAGCTGAGATACTCGGAGGTGGAGATCTACACTATATTAACATACAGCTGTGATAACCAGAGAGGAGATCTACACTATACTAACATACAGCTGTGATAACCAGAGAGGAGATCTACACTATACTAACATACAGCTGTGATAACCGAGGTGGAGATCATAACTATTCTAAAATACAGCTGTGAGAACCGGAGAGGTCTACACTATACTAACATACAGCTAAGATAGTCGGAGGTGGAGATCTACACTATACTAACATACAGCTGTGATAACCGGAGGTGGAGATCTACACTATACTAACATACAGCTGTGATAACCGGAGGTGGAGATCTACACTATACTAACATACAGCTGTGATAGCCAGAGGTGGAGATCTACACTATACTAACATACAGCTGTGATAACCAGAGAGGAGATCTACACTATACTAACATACAGCTGTGAGAACCGGAGAGGAGATCTATATTATACTAACATACAGCTGAGATAATCGGAGGTGGAGATCTAAACTATACTAACATACAGCTGTGATAACCGGAGGTGGAGATCTACATTATACTAACATACAGCTGTGATAACCAGAGAGGACATCTACACTATACTAACATACAGCTGAGATAATCGGAAAGGAGATCTACGCTAAACTAACATACAGCTGTGATAACCAGAAGTGGAGATCTACACTATACTAACATACAGCTATGATAACCAGAAGTGGAGATCTACATTATACTAACATACAGCTGTGATAACCAGAGGCGGAGATCTACATTATACTAACATACAGCTGTGATGACCGGAAGTGGAGATCTACACTATACTAACATACAGCTGAGATAATCGGAAAGGAGATCTACGCTATACTAACATACAGCTGTGATAACCAGAGAGATCTACATTATACTAACATACAGCTGTGATAACCAGAGAGGAGATCTACACTATACTAACATACAGCTGTGATAACGGAGGTGGAGATCATAACTATTCTAAAATACAGCTGTGAGAACCGGAGAGGTCTACACTATACTAACATACAGCTGAGATAATCGGAGGTCGAGATCTACACTATACTAACATACAGCTGAGATAATCGGAGGTGGAGATCTACACTATACTAACATACAGCTGTGGTAACCAGAGGTGGAGATCTACACTATACTAACATACAGCTGTGATAACCAGAAGTGGAGATCTACACTATACTAACATACAGCTTTGATAACCGGAGGTGAAGATCTATATTATACTAACATACAGCTGTGATAACCGGAGGTGAAGATCTATATTATACTAACATACAGCTGTGATAACCAGAGGTGGAGATCTATACTATACTAACATACAGCTGTGATGACCGGAGGTGGAGATCTATACTATACTAACATACAGCTGTGATAACCAGAGAGGAGATCTACACTATACTAACATACAGCTGTGATAACCAGAGAGGAGATCTATATTATACTAACATACAGATGAGATAATCGGAGAGATCTACACTATACTAACATACAGCTGTGATAACCTGAGAGATCTACACTATACTAACATACAGCTGTGATAACCGGATATGGAGGTCTACATTATACTAACATACAACTGTGATAACCAGAGGTGGAGTTCTACACTATACTAACATACAGCTGAGATAACCGGTGTGGAGATCTACACTATACTAACATACAGCTGTGATAACCGGAGTGGAGATCTACACTATACTAACATGCAGCTGTGATAACTGGAGGTGGAGATCTACACTATACTAACATGCAGCTGTGATAACCGGAGTTGGAGATCTACACTATACTAACATACAGCTGTGATAACCGGAGGTGGAGATCTACACTATACTAACATATAGCTGTGATAACCGGAGGTGGAGATCTACACTATACTAACATACAGCTGTGATAACCGGAGGTGGAGATCTACACTATACTAACATATAGCTGTGATGAATAGGTACAAAGAGGTATTGTGAATGCAAGGGTTTACATTATGGTGTCTTGGTGGTCACATGTAATAAAGTAGAGATTTGGTCGCATGACACTCTTACAAGAGTCATCTGTCTCTCAGGTTCACCTCTTTCCCAGTGAGAACCAATCCCTGCAAAGCAACATGCAACCTTTTCTCCACAGTGGGCTGGAACTTTCCAGACAGTGTGGCCGTAACCAGAGAGGCCTAAAGAGACTGTCAGTAGGTTTATGGCGTCTTATCTCAGGGCATACACTAGAGACAGAGAAGCTGAGCAGGATGATGGATCACTTCCATTGCTCTGTGCAGCTGATCCAGAGATCTCCTCCTTTATAACATGGACAAGAAGTAGTTCTCTCCATTACGTGCATGAGCCCAGTAGTCCTGGATATTCATGAGAAGACGAATACTATCAGCTGCAGATTGGCAGTTATCTATCAATGCTGTGTATAGGCAGTCACCTGTCAATCAGCAGCTGGGGGGCGGAGTGTGACAAGAATCCTATTCTCCTGCATATTAGGAGAACAGCTGAGCAGAGTGATGTAAGTAATACACCGATCTGGTCAGCATCTATATCACTAGTTTATGCTGCCCTCATTTAAGGCGGAATAAACCTAGTGACAGATTCCCTTTAAGGAGGCTTCTGTTGGATTTGCAGTTCAATAGAGGTCACTTAGTCCTGGCTTGTCCAGGGGAGGGATAACACTTCTACTGCGTCTCCTCCACTCTTAGTGCCGGCCTCACACCAAGCCTTAAGTCTAGACTGTTAACAGTTTCCAGGAACTTGCTATGAAGTATAATTCCTGAGAGAGTGGCTCAGGCCAAAGAAAAAGACATCTTTGTGTGGTGTCCCAGCACTGGTGTTTCTTTCTGTCCTGTGCACCTGTCAAAAAGCTTTTTCTCTCAGGTTAAGTGGTGGATGAAGTATTAAGTTTCCCCACTAGGTACCAGTGTTCTGTATCCTTCTATGTATTTTACAGCTGAAGTAAGTCATGGGTTAATGTTTAATGTTGTACCATGTGTTTTGTGCTGACCATTAGGAGGTGCCCTTTTCCTCTCTACCTTTCATGTCTCTTCTTTCTCCTGCATATACTCATCCCCATTACTCACAGGCAGGCATACAACAGGCCCCTGTAGGAGGAGTTTAACTGGAGGAGAAGGTACACTTCAGATTCTCAGCGAGATAGGACACAAAGTTCCTGCAGAAGCTATGCCAGGGCCTGGCTGATGCCAGGACCTCTATCAGGGACAGCAGTTCAGTTGAGGTTAGCCATGAGTGTGAAGAGATGCAACTAGAGACCAACAATTCTTTTAGTCAAACCACTATATCTACTAAGCAGTGCTAAGCACACACCAGGGAGAGTAGTCACAAAAGCAACCTGTATACACGGTCTACGTATCCTACTGCGCAGCGCAGGTAACCTGGAAGACTTAGACACCTAGGTACACCCAGATAACCATGGCTGGGGCTCATACTAACCTACTGGGGCGGGTTCTATGCTACCAGATGGCAGAAGGCGGTCAGGCAGGGTCTAAATGTAAGTACATGTATCACTTCACTCAAGATATTTACTAAAAGTTCTGGGTTGGGGCTCCTCTAACAAACTCCTTTCCTCTACTTTCTACTTTCCAAGCACCTCTACAACTGCTTTTCTTGTTTCTCTCAAGCACCTTCTCCAAGCACAAAGCACTCCAGCGTGTCAAGATTTATCTACTCTGTAAAACGTGTACTGTTATATTGAAAAGTCTAACATTACAGCTGTTCTTTTTTTTAAACTACTGGGACTCTGTCATATTCTATCTGCACCGCCACCCATACACACACACAACCGCACCCTTTGGGTTATTTTTCTGTGGCTGGCGGTACCAACAATCCGGGTGGGTCAGTTGCTACTCAGGACTACCATGACAAGAGCCCAAGGGACCCATCACAGCCTGGCAGGTTACCGACCATTTGGGGAGCACTGCCGGCCACATACAAAACAGGTACCAACATCAGACCTGTGTGCTGGATTAGCACTGGCGCCACGACAATTACCCCCACTGGCCGAGTAGTACAGACAAACCACCACATTTACCTCTTCAATACGTCTGAACACAATCCACTGAAGAATCTATTGCCTACAAAAAGGTCCAGGCTGAAGAGAAGATTTTGCCTCTTGGGGCCCCTGAACCAGATCCATAACCAGTCACCCTGTTGCCGGCAATTATCCTCTATACTGTTCCAGTTGCTGCATTTGCTACAGGTCAAATCTGGGGATCGAAGAAGGTGAAACCACAAGGCTGCCCACCGTCCGTGCTGGGAGGAAGGTTCTGCTCCTCTGTTCCTAATTCAGATGGGAGGAACTGGCCAGTCAGGAAAGGGAACCATTCCCCAAGGACTCTCTTACATTACGCAACTTTGTATAAGTCGTAGTTATTGCTGGTGCTTTACACGTCACGACCGTCTCTTCTGTGTACGCCATCAGGTGGGGCCGTGCCGCAGCCTTAGCTTCAGGTTATTACACCGCAGTCTGACAGCTCTGTGGGAATGCTCTACAGCAGAGCCTGCGATAACTGAAGTGCCCGGCATCTCCCCTAGCAACAGAATCTCCCCTAGCAACAGAATCTCCCCTAGCAACAGAATCTCCCCTGGCAACAGCATCTCCCCTAGCAACAGAATCTCCCCTAGAAACAGAATCTCCCCTAACAACACTTAAAGCGGTCAGATGACCGTGTTGCTGGTCGCTCCTCTCTCTGTGCCTATGAGACAGTCCCATAGACTTGCAGGCGTCCTTCCAGGTCACATGACACAGAGTGAACGCACTAAGCCGGCACTTCTCCCTGATCGATCTCCTGATTGGTCACACCTGATTGGTACCAAGGTTAATGTGCGGCCAATAGCGGATTATTTTTTGACACGTCAGAAGTGAGCGATGATCACCTATGAGGAAGGAGTTGCTGCAGTTTGTGTTCTTGTGCGGAATCTGTTGGCGCTATACAATAATAATAATAATTATTATTATTATTAATATTTGTCTCCCTTCACACTTAGTATTTTGTTACTATACATCCATCATTTAATCTTAGTTCTGTGAATTTTGTTTTGGGGAAAACAAAAATATAATAATATAAAAAAATATAAAAGCTAAGATCACGGATTCACCTTTATTCCAAAAGCAACAGGGATACGGAGCTGCAAGGGTTACGGGCGCCCGCCAGGTTCAGACATGGCTGCCGTCGGCTTCACGTAACGTTACGTGCGCTGGGCTCCCCGCGTGTTGTGCCCTCACTTAAGATGGCCTCTTTACTATGTGTTTCCCTGGTGACGTCAGACGCAGCCGGCTCGCCGTGTCAGTCGCTGGGCGGGGCTGTGGCGGAGTCTGGAAAGTTTTACTAAGTGTCGGAGAGTTTTGGCGGTGACGGCGGGAGCCGGTGTATCCATGAAGAAGAGGAAGGTGAGCGGGACACCGGGGGACGGGGTCACTATGGGCAGCGGGGGGCAGGAAACCGGCGTACCGGGAGGGAGGGACGGGACCGGGGGTAGGAGAGGGACGGGGATGATCAACAAGTGCCGCGACGGCTGTGTGTGAGGTAACAGGGCGATACATGAGGTGTCTGGGGGGAGATAGGAGGCTGGTGGGGTAACTACTGGGGGGAAATAGGAGACTGGTGGGGGTAACTACTGGGGGGAGATAGGAGGCTGGTGGGGGTAGTGGGGTAACTGATGGGGGTAGATAGGACGCTGGTCGGGGTAGTGGGGTAACTGATGGGGTAGATAGGAGGCTGCTGGGGGTAGTGGGGTGACTACTGGGGGGAGATAGGAGGCTGGTGGGGGTAGTGGGGTGACTACTGGGGGGAGATTGGAGGCTGGTGGGGGTAGTGGGGTAACTGATGGGGGTAGATAGGACGCTGGTCGGGGTAGTGGGGTAACTGATGGGGTAGATAGGAGGCTGCTGGGGGTAGTGGGGTGACTACTGGGGGGAGATAGGAGGCTGGTGGGGGTAGTGGGGTGACTACTGGGGGGAGATTGGAGGCTGGTGGGGGTAGTGGGGTAACTGATGGGGTAGATAGGAGGCTGCTGGGGGTAGTGGGGTAACTACTGGGGGGACATAGGAGACTGGTGGGGGTAGTGGGGTAACTACTGGGGGGAGATAGGAGACTGGTGGGGGTAGTGGGGTAACTACTGGGGGGAGATAGGAGGCTGGTGGGGTAGTGGGGTAACTACTGGGGGGAGATAGGAGGCTGGTGGGGTAACTACTGGGGGGAGATAGGAGGCTGGTGGGGTAACTACTGGGGGGAGATAGGAGGCTGGTGGGGTAACTACTGGGGGGAGATAGGAGGCTGGTGGGGTAACTACTGGGGGGAGATAGGAGGCTGGTGGGGTAACTACTGGGGGGAGATAGGAGGCTGGTGGGGGTAGTGGGGTAACTGATGGGGTAGATAGGAGGCTGCTGGGGGTAGTGGGGTAACTACTGGGGGGACATAGGAGACTGGTGGGGGTAGTGGGGTAACTACTGGGGGGAGATAGGAGACTGGTGGGGGTAGTGGGGTAACTACTGGGGGGAGATAGGAGGCTGGTGGGGGTAGTGGGGTAACTACTGGGGGGAGATAGGAGACTGGTGGGGGTAGTGGGGTAACTACTGGGGGGAGATAGGAGACTGGTGGGGTAACTACTGGGGGGAGATAGGAGGCTGGTGGGGTAACTACTGGGGGGAGATAGGAGGCTGGTGGGGTAACTACTGGGGGGAGATAGGAGGCTGGTGGGGTAACTACTGGGGGGAGATAGGAGGCTGGTGGGGGTAGTGGGGTAACTGATGGGGTAGATAGGAGGCTGCTGGGGGTAGTGGGGTAACTACTGGGGGGACATAGGAGACTGGTGGGGGTAGTGGGGTAACTACTGGGGGGACATAGGAGACTGGTGGGGGTAGTGGGGTAACTACTGGGGGGAGATAGGAGGCTGGTGGGGGTAGTGGGGTAACTACTGGGGGGAGATAGGAGGCTGGTGGGGGTAGTGGGGTAACTACTGGGGGGAGATTGGAGGCTGTTGGGGGTAGTGGGGTAACTACTGGGGGGAGATAGGAGACTGGTGGGGGTAGTGGGGTGACTACTGGGGGGAGATAGGAGGCTGGTGGGGGTAGTGGGGTGACTACTGGGGGGAGATAGGAGGCTGGTGGGGGTAGTGGGGTAACTACTGGGGGGAGATAGGAGGCTGGTGGGGGTAGTGGGGTAACTGATGGGGGTAGATAGGTGGCTGGTGGGGGTAGATAGGTGGCTGGTGAGGGTAGTGGGGTAACTGATGGGGGTAGATAGGTGGCTGGTGAGGGTAGTGGGGTAACTGATGGGGGTAGATAGGTGGCTGGTGAGGGTAGTGGGGTAACTGATGGGGGTAGATAGGTGGCTGGTGAGGGTAGTGGGGTAACTGATGGGGGTAGATAGGTGGCTGGTGAGGGTAGTGGGGTAACTGATGGGGGTAGATGGGTGGTGGGGTTCCTGATGATGATGGGTGTAGTTGTTGGGATGTTGAACGGCTGGGTGTCAGGTCATGATGATGATGGTCTGGTGGACGGCGATGAAGACGAGGATGGTCTGGTGATGGCTGTTGGTTGTGATGGGGCGTGTATCCAGAATCATCAGCTACAGTGAGATTGGATACTGGACAGCGGCGCGGTACTGAACCACACAGGCCGGTCATATAACAATCACTCATCTGCACAGAGAGGGGTCAGATATAGGGGTCAGCCATAGAGAGGTCAGATATAGGGGTCAGCCAAAGCCATAGAGAGGTCAGATATAGGGGTCAGCCAAAGCCATAGAGAGGTCAGATATAGGGGTCAGCCAAAGCCATAGAGAGGTCAGATATAGGGGCCAGCCATAGCGGTAGAGAGGTCAGATATAGGGGCCAGCCATAGCGATAGAGAGGTCAGATATAGGGGCCAGCCATAGCGATAGACAGGTCAGATATAGGGGCCAGCGATAGAGAGGTCCTATATAGGGGTCAGCCATAGCCATAGAGAGGTCAAATATAGGGCTCAGCCATAGAGAGGTCAGATATAGGGGCCAGCCATAGAGAAGTCAGATATAGGGGTCAGACAAAACCATAGAGAGGTCAGATATTGGGCTCAGCCATAGCGATAGAGAGGTCAGATATAGGGATCAGCCATAGAGAGGTCAGATATAGGGATCAGCCATAGAGAGGTCAGATATAGGGCTCAGCCATAGAGAGGTCAGATATAGGGCTCAGCCATAGAGAGGTCAGATATAGGGGTCAGCCATAGAGAGGTCAGATATAGGGGTCAGCCATAGAGAGGTCAGATATAGGGCTCAGCCATAGAGAGGTCAGATATAGGGGTCAGCCATAGTGAGGTCAGATATAGGGCTCAGCCATAGCCATAGAGAGGTCAGATATAGGGGTCAGCCATAGCCATAGAGAGGTCAGATATAGGGCTCAGCCATAGAGAGGTCAGATATAGGGGTCAGCCATAGCCATAGAGAGGTCAGATATAGGGGTCAGCCATAGCGAGGTCAGATATAGGGCTCAGCCATAGCCATAGAGAGGTCAGATATAGGGGTCAGCCAAAGCGAGGTCAGATATAGGGGCCAGCCATAGAGAAGTCAGATATAGGGGTCAGACAAAACCATAGAGAGGTCAGATATTGGGCTCAGCCATAGCGATAGAGAGGTCAGATATAGGGATCAGCCATAGAGAGGTCAGATATAGGGCTCAGCCATAGAGAAGTCAGATATAGGGCTCAGCCATAGAGAGGTCAGATATAGGGGTCAGCCATAGAGAGGTCAGATATAGGGGTCAGCCATAGAGAGGTCAGATATAGGGGTCAGCCATAGCGAGGTCAGATATAGGGCTCAGCCATAGCCATAGAGAGGTCAGATATAGGGGTCAGCCATAGCCATAGAGAGGTCAGATATAGGGCTCAGCCATAGAGAGGTCAGATATAGGGGTCAGCCATAGCCATAGCGAGATCAGATATAGGGCTCAGCCATAGCCATAGAGAGGTCAGATATAGGGGTCAGCCAAAGCCATAGAGAGGTCAGATATAGGGGTCAGCCATAGCGATAGACAGGTCAGATATAGGGGTCAGCCATAGAGCTAGACTAGCGCCTCTCTTTCTAACGTGCGCACACATGCACACAACCTGCTGCAGCCATAGCGTGCGCGCGCACACACACACACACACACACACACACACACACACACACACAGCCTGCTGCAGCCATAGCGCGCGCACACACACATGCACACAGCCTGCTGCAGCCATAGTGCGCGCACACACACATGCACACAGCCTGCTGCAGCCATAGTGCGCGCACACACACATGCACACAGCCTGCTGCAGCCATAGCACACACACACACACACACACACACAGCCTGCTGCAGCCATAGCGCGCGCACACACACATGCACACAGCCTGCTGCAGCCATAGTGCGCGCACACACACATGCACACAGCCTGCTGCAGCCATAGTGCGCGCACACACACATGCACACAGCCTGCTGCAGCCATAGCACACACACACACACAGCCTGCTGCAGCCATAGCACACACACACACAGCCTGCTGCAGCCATAGCGCGCGCACACACACATGCACACAGCCTGCTGCAGCCATAGTGACGTCCGTACAAGGGAGGTATTAGTGATGTTCATGGGGAGGGGGTATGAGTGACGTCCGTACAAGGGAGGTATTAGTGATGTTCATGGGGGGGGGTATGAGTGACGTCCGTACAAGGGAGGTATTAGTGATGTTCATGGGGGGGGGTATGAGTGACGTCCGTACAAGGGAGGTATTAGTGATGTTCATGGGGGGGGGGTATGAGTGACGTCCGTACAAGGGAGGTATTAGTGATGTTCATGGGGGGGGGTATGAGTGACGTCCGTACAAGGGAGGTATTAGTGATGTTCATGGGGAGGGGGTATGAGTGACGTCCGTACAAGGGAGGTATTAGTGATGTTCATGGGGGGGGGGGTATGAGTGACGTCCGTACAAGGGAGGTATTAGTGATGTTCATGGGGGGGGGGGGGTATGAGTGACGTCCGTACAAGGGAGGTATTAGTGATGTTCATGGGGGGGGGTATGAGTGACGTCCGTACAAGGGAGGTATTAGTGATGTTCATGGGGGGGGGGTATGAGTGACGTCCGTACAGGGGAGGTATTAGTGATGTTCATGGGGGGGGTATGAGTGACGTCCGTACAAGGGAGGTATTAGTGATGTTCATGGGGGGGGGTATGAGTGACGTCCGTACAAGGGAGGTATTAGTGATGTTCATGGGGGGGTAGTATGAGTGATGTTCATGGGGGGGTGTGAGTGACGTCCGTACAAGGGAGGTATTAGTGATGTTCATGGGGGGGTATGAGTGGCGTCTGTACAGGGTAGGTGGTATGAGTGATGTTCATGGGGGGGTATGAGTGGCGTCTGTACAGGGGAGGTGGTATGAGTGATGTTCATGGGGGGGTATGAGTGGCGTCTGTACAGGGGAGGTGGTATGAGTGATGTTCATGGGGGGGGTATGAGTGGCGTCTGTACAGGGGAGGTGGTATGAGTGATGTTCATGGGGGGGGTATGAGTGGCGTTCGTACAGGGGAGGTGGTATGAGTGATGTTCATGGGGGGGTATGAGTGGCGTCTGTACAGGGGAGGTGGTATGAGTGATGTTCATGGGGGGGTATGAGTGGCGTCTGTACAGGGGAGGTGGTATGAGTGATGTTCATGGGGGGGGTATGAGTGGCGTCTGTACAGGGGAGGTGGTATGAGTGATGTTCATGGGGGGGTATGAGTGGCGTTCGTACAGGGGAGGTGGTATGAGTGATGTCCGACTATAGGGGAGATTACAGAGGAGGCGGCAGGACTAACCCTCAGTTTGTTTCCAGATAACAGATGGGGTGCGGAGCTCGGCTCACCAGAAGTCTCAGAATTACTCAGCAGTGGAGAAATCCTCTGAGGATGAAGCCGAAATCCGCTGCGTGGAAAAGTCTGCAAGGAAGGGAAATGCGGTGAGGACGCCGGGTCTACAGAGAGATCCCTGTTCTGTGTCATAGAAACATAGAAGGGGTCAGCTGATAAAGCCCCCCCCCCACACACACCTCCTCACCCCTGGCCCCATCTAGTCCGCCATTATAGTATTTCCTTCCTTGTTATCTTAGGATAGATATACACTGCTCAAAAAAGTAAAGGGAACACTTAAACAATACAATATAACTCCAAGTGAATCAAACTTTGACATCAGACTGCCCACTCAGGAAGCAGCACTGCCTGACAATCACTGTCACCTGCAGTCAGCAAGACCCCTCAATAACGGACGGTCCTGCAGGTGGGGACCACACAGTTTTGGTCACTTATGAATGTTGCTGGTGCTTTCACACTGGTGGTAGCATGAGACGGAATATAACCCACACAAGTGGCTCAGGTAGTGCAGCTCATCCAGGCACATCAATGCGAGCTGTGGCAAGAAAGTTTGCTCTGTCTGTCAGCGTAGTGTCCAGAGGCTGGAGGCTACCAGGAGACAGGCCAGTACACCAGGGACGTGAAAGAGGCCGTAGGAGGACAACAACCTAGCAGCAGGACTGCTACCTCCACCGCAGCAGGACCACTGATGGTGGTGGCTTTCAATCACTTATGCCGCCTTGTTTGGCCACTTTGGTGTCATTCTCCCAGGGCCCCAGAAACAGTCTGCAGAGACCACTCAAAGAAGCCCCCAAGGCTCCATCCACCAGGTCCTCCTCTATTTTGGTCTCTCTTCTGGGATCACCTTCAGCGAGGTGCTCATGCTCGCCTGGCGAGTTATCCTACGCCAACTTGGATTTGCTCTTGTACCCCGAAAAGACAGCTAAGATGTTGAGCATTGGGAACAGTCTGGTTTCTGCTCTCCAGGAGATCTTATACCCAGTGGACCTTTAAAGGAGAAGTCCAGCATTTTTGAAAAGCCTGCAGGGGGAGGGGGAAATTGATTACAAGTACGCACTTATCTCTCCCCGTGCCTGTGGGATCCCGCTGTAAGTCATTTCCCCCCAAGTTGTGATGACATCACAACTCAGAAGGGAGAAAAGGCCTGTTCTGGCTGATGGACTAGCCACTTAGGCAGTCAGTGACTAGGGCGGCATCCCACCCCAGACTGGCTGAGCGGCGTGACGTGGAGATCCCGGAGCTGGGGGGGTCCTGTGACCACTCACCACAGGCACAGGGAGAGGTAAGTTGTTACATTTCCCCCCTCCCCCTGCAGGCTGCCAACTTTTAGAAAATGCTGGACTTCTCCTTTAAGAATCGGACTCTTTGGACAAAGTTATCTTCAGTAGAAGGGAATATGCAGGACGAGTATGGAAACCTTTCATAACCGCTAGGAGAATAACAAGCTCCTCTGACAAGAATAGAACAATCTGGATAAACCCATTTCCATACTCTAGCACAGGCATGGGAAACCTTCGGCCCTCCAGCTGTTGCAAAACTACAATTCCCATCATGCCAGGACAGGCCTGCTCTAGCACAATCATATCCCTCATCTGTTTTCACCCGATCAGGTTTCCTTGTGGTCAGCAACTCCTGTCAATCCTTCAAGGGATTGTTTGCCAATTTTTTTTTCTTTCAAATCAAATTGCCAGAAAGTATCAGAGATTTGCCATTTACTTCTATAAAAAAATCTCCAGACTTCCAGTACTTATGAGCTGCTGTATGTCCTGCAGGAAGTGGTGTATACAGTCTGACACAGTGCTCTCTGCTGCCACCTCTGTCCATGTCAGGAACTGTCCAGAGCAGCAGCAAATCCCCATAGAAAACTTCTCCTGCTCTGGAGACAGTTACAGTTACTGGACAGATGTGGCAGCAGAGAGCACTGTGTCAGACTGGAGAGAATACACCACTTCCTGCAGGACATACAGCAGCTGATAAGTACTGGAAGACTGGAGATTTTTTAACCATTGGTTGTCCAGTGGACGTATAAGAGTTTTCGGACACTTCTCCAGCCCACCCTGGCCACCATGTTGGTCTCCAGTGCCATCCCCACCTTGTCAAAGCAGCTGAGGAGCTGCAGGACCTTATGGATTTTGCCCAGCAGATACACTGTGCCGGTCCCTATCGCTGGTCTGTATCTCAGCTCTGTTCCAGACTCCGCCAGCAGCCAACATTGTGGCCGTTCGTCCCACTTTGGCCTTGGGCGTCGCAAGTGGATTCAGGCTCCAAGTAGGTGATACAGCCATCACTGGTTACTGCTTCTTTCGGAGGGGGGCTCTTTTGGACAATCACTCTAGCCCTCTGGGGGCAAACAACCTTCTTCCAGACCCAGTTCCTCCTGACAGTCTCACTCCAATTCCAGGCTTTCCCCTTTCCAGCCCAATTCCTCCAAAGCTCTGGGATCCTGAATTTCCCCCCTAACATGAGTGGGCACCTCTCTGGGTTTCAGGGTGTTTGGCCCGAGTTCAGGACATCTGGGTGCAGGACGTGTCACTGGGTTATAGAATAAAGTTCTCTTCCCGGGATTGTTGCGCTCTTTATTCGCACTCTTTTGCATTTAAAGCCGGTTTCCATCTAGCTCTTTATACCTTGTCCTCCAGGGATAGTCATGGTTTCTAATTCCATTGCGGGGCTTCTATCCCAGCTTATTCATGGTCCTTAAAGTGACACTGTCACCTCCTTTTTGCACCTCTACACAGGTGTAAAGGGTAAATTTAGCGGTTTTCATACCTTATTTTATATCATACGTCATGGTGCTTGTTCAAGTAAAAAGTCATCTTTTATCAACTGCAGATTGTGTTAAGTGGGCGGGGCCTAGCGGCATTAGTGCCACTTAGCCCTGTCCACAACACAACAGTTGGCCCCGCCCCCTCGCCAACCATTGGAACAGGCTGGCCGAAAGGTCTAGACCCCACCCCCCTTTACAGCGGCCAACCAATGGGCGTCAAGGGGGTGGGACAAACGGTGTCATTGTGGGCAGGGCTAAGTGGCGCTAATACATCGAGGCCACGCCCACTTAACACAATCTGCAGTTGATAAAAGGACACTTTGTACTTGAACAAACACCAAGACGTATGATATGAAAACCGCTAAATTTACCCTTTACACCTGTGTAGAGATGTCAGAATGCACAAAGGGGGGGGACAGTGTCACTTTAAGAAAGACAATTTAGGGTCCATTTACACAGATTATCTGACAGAAGCCAAAGCCAGGAACAGACTATAAACAGAGATCAGGTCTTAAAGGAAAGCCTGAGATTTCTCCTCCTTTCAAATCCATTCCTATCTTTGGCAGATAATCTTTCTGTGTAAATCATGGGTCTCAAACTCGCGGCCCTGCAGCTGTTGCAAAACTACAATTCCCATCATGCAAGCTTTGGCTGTCCCAGGCATGATGGGAATTGTAGTTTTGCAACAGCTTGAGGGCAGCGAGTTTGAGACCCCTGGTGTAAATGGACCCTTATGGTGCATTTACACAGAGAGATTTATCTGACAGATTTTGGAAGCCAAAGCCAGGAAATCTGAGTCTTTCCTTTATGACCTGTTCCCTGTTTATAGTCTGTTCCTGGCTATGGCTTCAAAGATCTGTCGGATAAATCTGTCTGTAAACGTACCATAAGTTAGTGAAATCTTGGACAGAAACCCTTGAACAAGATGGGAGCCTCTTTGTTCGGTCATGGAGTCAATGGAGCAGACCAAATTTCTGGGGTCTGCAGGATGCATGTCTCCATCTTGCCCCCCTTCAAGCACCTTCTCTGCTTCTCACTTGGCTTGTACCACTAACAGTCTGTGCTTCTCCTGTTGCACCTTGCAGCGGCCACCAAAGTCCTCATGAGATGATCGCTCTTCTCTATGTATAGGATATATCCACAGCAGCTTGATCTGATGGCATCAGCTCTGTGCCAATGGGGAGTTAGGAGCTTGGTGACAGGTACCACCTTGGAGGCACTGTCCAGGTACCACCAAGGATCCTCAGAGCAGCCTCTTCATTAGTATGCGATTTAACACTGCCACGTCATGGATCTTCCTTCCAAACCTCAGTTTCAGGATCAAGGTTCTCAGATGTTTCCTTCCTGTCTCTGCATGAGGACACTGGTGGTGGCCTCCATGGAGGCGTCCTATTGGCTCATTTATACAAATATGCAAAAATGTCCATGGAGCCTCAATTAAGAGTCTCAAAATGGTGGATTAGCGAGATCCCTCCGGGAAGGGCCCGAGCAAGGCGTCGCTCCTGTAGGAAAACCACCACTCACTTATACTCCCGGCAGCTTTTCCTGCCCTCCCTATACTATCCAATTCTCATTCCATCTTGGCGCTTCTGGGAATGTGTCCCAACCATTAGATGTCCGAGAAGAGAGCATGGTGCTCATAATTAGAAAGGCCTAGGTGGGGAATTAATATTGTATCAGGTGCCGATATTCTGGAATCATATGGGTATAGGGTAAGGGGCACACAAGCACAGCTTGTTATATCGCTGGCGCTTACAATGTATCTATCATTCCAGTTATTACTGTGTGTATATGTGTATGTGTGTGTGTATATATATATATATATATATATATATATATATATATATATATATATATATATATATATATATATATATATATATATATATATATAATATATATTATACTGTGCGTGAGTAGATCCTGGATTATACACAGAATGAGGATACAGGGGCCAAACACTTGAAGTGGACGTTGATCCTCACTGGCCAGTAATAGCCGATCAGATAAAACGACAACTGCTGTAAATGTTGTATATTAATGGCACTCGTCTGATTTGTTTCAGGCTTCAACCCGCAAAACTTCCAGTAGAAATCTGTCAAAAAAGGTTGGTGACCAGAACAGCAGACTGCAGAGTAGTAGTGACGGCGCCAGGAGAGGAGCAACCAGGAGGTGCCCAAAGGTGACAGTCCGCACCCGTGTGTCTACACGCCAGGTCTCCAGATCCAGCGACTCTGCATCATATCACGGCCTAACAGATGACAGCGGTGATGGTATGGGGTTGTCCGGCATGGCGCATCCGGATGGCAGAGGGGTCTGTGGAGATAACAGTCCCTTCTTCGATGAGGACAGCAACCAGCCCATGCCGCTCGGGAGATTCTTTGAAAACGCTGATCTCATGCAGGTGAGACTGTGGGTCAGACTACATCAGGGCTGGTTTGTAGTCTGTTACCATGGAGACACTTCTGATAAATTGGAACAGTTCACTTCCTGTAATTTTTTACACAGCAGATGTGGCAAGAACTGCGGCGAGCACTTACTGTATCAGGAAAGTTTCATCTCCTCTAATCCAGTTCCTTTAATCCTCAGGACTTTCCGCCGGTTGCCACATCTTGTGCCTCAATGAGCAGACGAGAGCTGAGGAATCTCCACTTCAGAGCTAAGGAGGAGGACGAGGAGGAGGATGATAAGAGCTTGACTAATGAAGATGCCATATAAGTAAGTGACCGGTTTACATGGAGCGTCACCAGACCATGAGGATATGTATTTATAGAGGAGCACGGTCCAGATCTGGTCCCGCCGGCCTCCGGTGAGGCTTCCATCGGTTTTCCACTTTTGACATGCTGTGTTCTAGATGTTGCAGTGTACAAATTTCCCCTCAGGAGCAGCATTCATTGTTTTTAGCTGCACCCCTAAGGGTGTACCTGAACAGGAGGACAGTAGAGGAAACGCCTATAGTTTTCAGGGGCTGCCAGCAGAATTCTGACTGCAGCTCTGGAGGTGATCAGTAATAAGGGCATGGTGTCGTATAAAATCAGTACAGTAAGAGTAACTTGGAATAGCTGTCCCTTAAAGGGGTAGTCCAGCCAGGTCCGGGGAAGGGGTGGGTGAAAAAAATAACATCTAGTTACCTCCCTGGCCCACCACCTGTATTCCACCATCCCGGTATCCCGGTCCCCCGCTGACCGCTGTAGCAGTGTCCTGTCTCTGACGCTGAGCAGGCCTGCCAGTCATGTCTCAATACCAGGAAGTGGGGTGGAGCTGGGGGGGGGAGGAGTGGATGTTGGTTTTTGTTTTACTTACCTCTTCCCTGGGCATGCTGAAAAAAGGGATCCTGGCCAGACTACTCCATTAAATGTGTGATCAGCTCTCTACCCACTGTGGTTGTCATCCATTTACATACAGATGTAGCAGAGCTGAGTTGTTCTGTTATAGAGTTGGCTCATCTTCTCCTTTCTTTTCAGGCGCCTGTTTTGCAGCCAGGACACTGGATTGGACCCACTACCTACTGCCTATAACCAACACACAGACTGGTGAAGCCAAAGTGACCTTCTTTGTGTATATGTATATAGGGGATCCACTAACATAGTGCGTGAGCGGGGGAGACGCCATGACCGCTGGACCCATCACTTCTGGGTTATGGTTGTTGCCGCCATTGGAATAAAGTCCCTACAGAGGTGGCGTCCCTGCTGCTGGGAGTACCAGTACTAAGCATCTGATCCGCACACCCAATGTCACCTATATCACCCTATATACAGCGTGTTCCTTCCTCATGTATGTAACTTTGAAGAGAACTGAAACTATTCCACATGGAGGAAACCAAGAACGGGACCGCACAGGATCTGTACTTAAGGTGCTCAAGTATCATGTAGGTAGCAGATCTGGTTATGTAAGGAAGGGTCAGAGGTAGCAGAGCTGAGATGGACTAGTTTTCACAGCTTGGAATTCGGCTCTGCTACGCCTGGTGATCATTGTGTACGCAGTGAAAAGCATTGTCTCTGTGGCTGAGCAAAGTAATGACGCACCAGGTGACATAGAATAACCGCAGATGTAGCAGAGCTGAGCGTGTTGTGTTTCCTAGCAGACTGCATTATCTCAGGGAGTTAATATGAGCCCTATTGAGTAGTCTCATGACACACTCGGCTCTGCTATGTCTCCATACACGTACACTGTTTTGAAGCATTATGTACCGACTTTAATAGATTTGTGGCAGGTTGTGTTTTGGGTACGGAGGGTTCCTGCTCGGTTTCCTCTCTTTATGTTCATGACAACACAAAGCTTTAATATTTGGGTGTAGACCCTGACGGGAAACAAGCGTCCATATACTGTGACCCGACCTATGCCCTCTTCATCCTGCTCCTTCATCCCAGTCCAGTGGTCTCTAGCCTAAAGCCTCTCCATCCGCACCACGATGGCCACAGACGCCTAAGGTAGAGCAGTAACATAGTGTGTATAGTGATAGCGGATCACGTACCTTATGGTGCCCCAGAGCAGGTTGGCTTTGTTGTTGCCTTTGTGTCATAGCGTCCATAGTGAAGATCTTGTCATGAGGAATCGATGCCAAATAATATCCCGGGGGTGTCTCACATTGGAAGACTGCCATCCATCGCCCTAAGGATGGGGCCACTCAGGACCTCCCTTATGAGACAGATCAGAGAGCCACTAAAGATGGCCTCTCCTAATCCCCCATACACATTAGCCTCACGCAGGAACCTGCTGCCAGACACCCCTGTCAGCGGCTTATCTACCCAAGAACAAAGGCTGAGATGCCTGATTGTTCTCTGCCCTTAAAAGACAGTGTCATCAGAAAATAACTTATTGTGGAAATAATGTTTTTATGGTAAACAGATTTTTTAAAGAATTTATTGTGACATTATTCCTAATATTCAATTTTTCTATCTATATTATAAAATAATCCTGACGTCTTGCAGTTCTCATTCTCACCACTGGGGCTAAAACTCAGCTGAGACTTCCTGTTTGGTGAAAAGAGGAGGCTGCTGTAAAGTGATCTGTACAGCATTGCAGTGTCATGTGACACCAGTAGATAAAGGAGACAATAGCAGCTCCCTCAGGGGGGACAGACTCAGTCAGACAACAGTCTATTGATGTCTATGTCCATGAGTCTGACTGTAAAGCATGTCACTAAATGCTGTTAAGAACTGCCCAGGCAAGATGGTCGTCAGTACGGGCCAGTAATGTGATTGGCTGACTTTAATGTGTATGGTCAGGTTAAGTGTCTGAGGCCCGTCCTCCATTACAGCTGATCACTGAGAACAGACTGCCCCCTAGTGCCAACTCCACTCCTGCCCGTTACTTCCTAAATGTAAAGAGGGACCCCGCTCCTATAGAGCCGCACATTGGACTCCTGGCCTCCGCTGATGTTACTACAAATACCCATCGGCTCATGCTGTTCGCCCCGGTTGGCGCCGCAAGGGTAATGGCGCCATCTGGAGCAACTTACCGTAACATCTTTCAGCCACGATAAGTATTTTTAGAGGTAGTTGTATCCTTATTATTATAACGTGTGATGAGACATTGTGTTTTTGTATCTTTATGTTCTGATTTATACAGATGGAATCTCAGCCGTCCATATTATTCTTTAATGTATGATAAATGTTATATGTAACGCCATTAAAAAAAAGGAAAACTATCACAGGCAACGGCTCCTGTTATCCGTGGATTAAAGTAAGCAGCTTCAAATGGAAGGACGGACGAGACGTCTTGGGTCCTAATCCGGAACAGCGCCATTCTTGGCTATAGGCTGTGTCTGGTATTGCAGCTTAGTCCTACTGGAGCTCAACTGCATTACCAGACAAGGCTCTAGACATAGGTGGCGCTGTTTACAGAAAAGACTTCATGCAGCAGACGTCACATTGTCTCCTAACTTTTTAGTATTCTGTCCGGTGGAGGGCCTGTTTTTTGTGGTGAGGGCAGTGCCTCAAAGTTACCTAAAGCCAGGTGTACTGCTGACATATATTCCCCTCTAAGTGTCAGTAGCCACAGGTGAGTGATCAATCACAGCCTGGACCTATAAACCCATAAGAGACACCAGCAGCCTGTACTAACATGGAAGGACCCTGTGAATGTGGTAGATACAATGTGCAGGTACAGCCGTGCGCCCCCCCAATACATTACAGGAGCGGCCGTGCGCCCCCCCAATACATTACAGGAGCGGCCGTGCGCCCCCCCCAATACATTACAGGAGCGGCCGTGCGCCCCCCCCAATACATTACAGGAGCGGCCGTGCGCCCCCCCCAATACATTACGGGAGCGGCCGTGCGCCCCCCCCAATACATTACAGGAGCGGCCGTGCGCCCCCCCAATACATTACGGGAGCGGCCGTGCGCCCCCCAATACATTACAGGAGCGGCCGTGCGCCCCCCCCAATACATTACAGGAGCG
This sequence comes from Dendropsophus ebraccatus, assembly GCA_027789725.1. Classification (NCBI taxonomy): domain Eukaryota; kingdom Metazoa; phylum Chordata; class Amphibia; order Anura; family Hylidae; genus Dendropsophus; species Dendropsophus ebraccatus. The sequence continues at coordinate 53,382,902 of JAQFWZ010000018.1, forward strand.
GCCGTGCGCCCCCCAATACATTACAGGAGCGGCCGTGCGCCCCCCCAATACATTACAGGAGCGGCCGTGCGCCCCCCAATACATTACAGGAGCGGCCGTGCGCCACCCCAATACATTACAGGAGCGGCCGTGCGCCCCCCCAATACATTACAGGAGCGGCCGTGCGCCCCCCAATACATTACAGGAGCGGCCGTGCGCCCCCCCAATACATTACAGGAGCGGCCGTGCGCCCCCCCAATACATTACAGGAGCGGCCGTGAGCCCCCCCCCCCCCAATACATTACAGGAGCGGCCGTGCGCCCCCCAATACATTACAGGAGCGGCCGTGCGCCCCCCCAATACATTGAGAAATCATGATGGAGAAAGACTTCAAGGGAGATTTATCAAACATGGTGTAAAGTGACACTGGCTCAGTCGCCCCCGGCAACCAATCAGATTCCACCTCTCATTTTTTAAACAAGCTTTGAGGAATGAGAGGTGGAATCTGATTGGTTGCCGGGGGTGACTGAGCCAGTGTCACTTTACACCAGTTTGATAAATCTCCCCCTTCACGCAGAAGATGTCTGACAAGAACCTGCACAAGCAGTAAGGGAAGGAGAGAACTGGCGCCCCCCATAGTGTGGTGTGCACCACCCTCTCAGGCCTGACCCCATCATGGTGACGCTCGGCCTATAGGGGTCTCCCCTCCCCCCTGCTCCTCACCACCATAAAACAACCGGCAGCAGTAATATCCAACGTCCATAAGGTTTTATTGCTTCATCATTAAGGAAGATGACGAACTCAGGTTTCTATGGCACACGGACAACAACGTCATCAACGGATTCATAGATTACCGAATGGAGGTGGAGGTCTTCAGCTATCACCAACCCCCTGCAGAAGAAACCTATGGACTGAGGAGGAAGATGAAGAGTCATGATCTGATGCTCAGCAATTTGTTGAGAAGAACTAGATGATAAACTTAGCTGCTGTTCGGCCCTCAGAGCTGCATGCGTCAGATGCGGTTTCATAGTAATACCAGATTGGGAGCCATGATACTTGTGCTTGAAGGCAATGTTTTCCAAACTATCGAGACCAAGGAGAATGGAAGGAAACACTGCCAAATACTGCTACAGGGGTTGTCCCACTGGCACAGATTGCTCGAAGGATGAGCCCCCCCCCCCCCCCCCCCCCAGGGCCACTCAGGACCTGCCCCCCGTGGGGCCGCTCAGGACCTCCCCCACCTGTGGGGCCGCTCAGGACCTCCTCCACCTGTGGGGCCGCTCAGGACCTCCCCCACCTGTGGAGCCGCTCAGGACCTCCCCCACCTGTGGGGCCGCTCAGGACCTCCCCCACCTGTGGGGCCGCTCAGGACCGCCCCCACCGGGGGGGCCGCTCAGGACCTCCCCCACCTGTGGGGCCGCTCAGGACCTCCCCCACCTGTGGGGCCGCTCAGGACCTCCCCCACCTGTGGGGCCGCTCAGGACCTCCCCCACCTGTGGGGCCGCTCAGGACCTCCCCCACCTGTGGGGCCGCTCAGGACCTCCCCCACCTGTGGGGCCGCTCAGGACCTCACCCACCTGTGGGGCCGCTCAGGACCTCACCCACCTGTGGGGCCGCTCAGGACCTCACCCACCTGTGGGGCCGCTCAGGACCTCACCCACCTGTGGAGCCGCTCAGGACCTCCCCCACCTGTGGGGCCGCTCAGGACCTCCCCCACCTGTGGGGTCGCTAAGAACTTCCACCACCTGTGGGGCCGCTCAGGACATCCCCCCTGTGGAGCCGCTCAGGACCCCCCCCCCCCACCTGTGGGGCCGCTCAGGACCTCCCCCCTGTGGAGCCGCTCAGGACCTCCCCCACCTGTGGGGCCGCTCAGGACCTCCCCCACCTGTGGGGCCGCTCAGGACCTCCCCCACCTGTGGGGCCGCTCAGGACCTCCCCCACCTGTGGAGCTGCTCAGGACCTCCCCCACCTGTGGGGTCGCTAAGAACTTCCACCACCTGTGGGGCCGCTCAGGACCTCCCCCCTATGGGACCGCTCAGAACCTCCCCCCCTATGGGACCGCTCAGGACCTCCCCCTATGGGACCGCTCAGGACCTCCCCCCTATGGAGGCGCTCAGGAACTTTCCCTAAGGGGCCGCTCAGGGCCTCCCCCTATGGGGCCGCTCAGGACCTCCCCCTATGGGGCTGCTCAGGACCTCCCCCCTATGGGGCCCCCTTAGGACCAGAGTGGACACCCCTTATCTTCTCTGGAAAGGGTTTGATAGTTTAGTGTTCAGAGGCCAGACCTCTCTGCTAGAGGAGTGGGTCGGCCCGCCTCCAGTGCTTCATCCTGGGCCTGATGGTACATTCACCTTAATAACTGTAGTCCTTCTCCTGTGACTGCATAAATGTAAGGAAGAACCCCACCTCCATAGAGCCGCCCACTGGGCTCAGCTGATGCTGGATCTATAGTCGTGCTGCCACAAATGCCCATCAGCTCATGCAGTTCGCTAGTTGGCGCCACAAGGGTAATAGCGCCATCTAGAGCAACTTACCGTAACATCAACTCACGTAAATAAATTTTTTTTTAAACTCCTTTTATTGAAGGATAAAGAACAGACACAAGCATTACATATGTTATATCGTCACATGTACATAACAGCTCATCAGAGCAGAAAGAAGTAAACTTGCATCCAGGAAATAATAAAACATAAGACAAAATTGGCTGTACAGAAAGTAGAAGATAGTACAATGTAGCAAACATTACACAGGTTACATTATAACTGAAAGGAACATCCGCATATAGACATTACACCAAATCATATTAATCCCCTCCTTGAGGGGAAGGGAGATTGTGTTCTCCAATCCGTATAAATCTACTAGGCTGAAATGCCGTCAGAGGTGAGTCACACCACCAGCCCCATACCTTGCGAAACTTTCCCGGGCAACCTCTGTGCTTGTATACAATAAACTCATACGATAGTGTGGAATTGACTAGTTTTTTCCATTTACCCACTGAAGGGGGTCTAACGTCCATCCATCTCATCGCAATTGTCTTTCGAGCCATGAATAGAGATTCTCTAAGGAAAATTCTACAGTGATGAGGCCACTCCTCCTCGTCCAGTAAGCCTAACAAACATATTTTGGGGGTACACGGTACCGGGATTCCTATCATCTGAGATAACTGGACTGTTATTTCCTGCCAAAAAGATCCAACATCTGGACAAGTCCAGATCATATGCCAAAAGTCGGATCTCGGGCAGTGGCATCTATGACATGCCTCTGAGGGGTATCTACCCATTCTATGCATTCTAACAGGGGTGAGGTAACTTTGGTGGATGATAAACAACTGTGTCAATTTATTGTTAACGGCAGGGGAAACATATAGATGAGAGGATAGGACGTCAGACCACTCGTCCTCAGACAGCTCTCCTAAGGAAGAGCGCCACCTGTCTTCCACTGGTAAAGGATTATTCTCTATTCGGTACTGTATGAGGAATGAGTATAGTGCAGAGATCAGGCCACCAGGGCCCTGAGATCTAAACACACCGATAAGAGGATAATCTGAGAAGGGTAGAGAGGGTCGCGGGAATTGGGTGTTGAAAGCGTGCCGAAGTTGTAAGTATCTGTACATGGATCCCCGTGGTAAGTCAAACTTGTCTTGCAATTGTTGGAATGAGCAGAAGACCTGGCCCCGACACACATCCCCCACTGTACAGACCCCATGTCGTATCCAGAAGCGGGGTTCCAGGTGTTCAGAAAAATGTGGCAAATTAGGGTGATACCATAGGGGCGTCTCTATCATCACTCCCTGATAATGCAATAATTTTTTGACTGCGCCCCATACTTGTGATGCTAATTTGTGTAACGGTAAAAGCCGGGACTGTTTCAAATAGCCACCCTCCAAGACCGGCCATAAATGTTGGAGGTCCAGGAAGTGAGCCAAATGATGTTCCCTATTAGGTAAAATCTTTGCCTCCACCCACCTCTCGAGATACCTCAACTGTCCCGCCAGATAGTACAAGTAAATGTCTGGTAGAGACATGCCACCATACGCCTTGGGCCTCTGAAGTGTCAGTAAGCTCAGTTTGGACCTAGATGCCCCCCACACAAAGGATGGAAATAAAGAGTGCAAGTTTCTGAAAAAGGACATGGGAACCGGGGCTGAAGCATGTTCCAGTATATACAGGCATTTAGGCAATATCACCATTTTAATGAGATTAATGCGTCCAGGAACTGCTAGAGGGAGAGTCGACCAGATCCTAAACTTGGATTTTATGTATTCCAATAGGGGATAAACATTTGCCTTGGCATCTAGAGAATATTGTCTACAAATTATGATGCCCAAATATTTAAATTGGGCCACCACTGGCAGTCCTTGAGCATTAGCCATCCAACCATCGGGACACAGTGGCATAAAAACGGATTTGGACCAATTAATATAAAGGCCAGAATATCTACCAAACAGATTAATAAGGGATATCGCTATTGGGAGAGTAGTTTGCGGAGAGGACATAAATAGAATAGTGTCATCGGCATATAGCCCTACTCTATCCTCTCTATCACCTATTATAATGCCTTTATATAGGGGAGCTCTCCGTATCCTCAATGCCATGGGCTCAATGGCCAGGGCAAACAATAGGGGTGACAATGGGCATCCCTGCCTGGTCCCTCGAGATAATGGAAAGTAATGGGAATACACGCCGTTCACCATGAGCCTAGCTTTTGGGGCCTGGTATAATAAGGATACCCACTTAAGAAAATTAGGACCAAACCCAAACCTCTGCAAGACTTCCAGTAGATAACACCATTCCACAGAGTCAAATGCCTTGGCCGCGTCTAACGAGGCCATGGCCCAATTCTCGCCTTTCGCACCCCCCACCTGGACAAGAGACTGCACTCTACGGATATTATCCGAAGTAGAACGGCCCGGAATGAATCCCGCCTGGTCGCTGTGGATAATCTCAGTAATATAGTTGTTAAGTCTTTTAGCCAACATTTTCGTGAGGATTTTATAATCTAAATTAAGTAAAGAGATGGGTCTATATGAACTACAATCTAGGGGATCCTTGTCAGGCTTCAATAATACAATAATAGTGGCCTCGTTCATAGAGTCTGGGAGTCTATTCTCATCAAAGGCATATTGAAGCATGCTGAGCATGAGGGGGGGAAATTGATCTACATAGCGATTAAAGACCTCAATCGGGATTCCATCCGGGCCGGGAGCTTTACCTGTCTTAATATCTGAAATAGCTTCCAATAGCTCCTCGGAGGTAAACACAGCCTCCAAGCTCTCTCTACTATCTGCAGACAGGGTGGGAAAAGAAATACCATCCAGATAGTCATTTAGTTCGGACGTGGTGTAGTCCACTTTGGTTGTGTACAGGTCCACATAGAAGTCCGTAAAACAAGCTGCTATATCATGATCCGAAGCGTGAATCATGCCCTGGGAGTCCCTAACTTTAAGTATAGCAGGGGAGGCCGAATTTTGGTGAATCAGATGTGCAAGCATTTTACTCGATTGGTTCCCCAGTTCAAAAAACGTTTGTTTAGTAAAGAATAATTTCCTGCTCGCTTTTTCTTTAATGTGAAGTAGATATTTGCGACCGGCCACCAACCAATCCTGCTTATGTGAGTCGCTAGGATCCCGTATAAATTGCTGCTCTAAATGTGTACATTGTGCTGCTAGTTCTATCTCCTCCCGGGCGGACTCTCGCTTCAGATATGAAATCGTGGACTGCACACAACCACGCAAGTAAGCCTTAAACGTTTCCCATAGTACATTCTTATTTTCATGAGCATCGTTAGAGAGAACAAACTGAGCTAGCTGGTCAGGGATTCTGTCATGAGAACCTATCAGAGAGAGCCAAAAGGGGTGTATCCTATGGTTTCTGGCCTTATAGGCTCCAGCGGTCCGAACATGCAACAGCATTGCCGAATGATCTGAGATCCCCCTCTGTGAATAGAATACTCTAGAAACGGCAGATGCCGTAGAAGGGGTACCCAATGCATGGTCTATCCTAGATAAGGAGTGTCTACCAGCTGCATGACACGAATAGTCCCTCCCATTGGGATGATAATGCCTATAAATATCTACCCACCCAAGTTCAGCTAACAAGGATCCCAATTGTGAACCAGATTGTGAGCTTGTTGATTGTCCCCCACAGTGTTTATCTATGAGAGGGTTAATCATCATGTTAAGGTCCCCTATACATAGCACTCTCGCTTGCGGGTATGTAGCCGCAAACACCGCAGCTTGATGCAATACCTGTAAGGAGGCGTGTGGGGGGTTGTAGATACCCAAAATTACATAGGGGTTACTATCAATGTAAGCAAAAACAAATATAAACCTCCCTTCTTTATCCCTCCGGACATTAATAGGATCCCATTTGAGAGATTTATTGACTAGTAACGATACCCCTCTGGAGAAGGAAGTATGACAGGCATGTTCAGACCACTGGACCCACTGTCTCCTCAATCTATGAGATGTGTCAGGCGTGAGGTGTGTCTCCTGTAAGCACAAAATATGGGGGTTAAAGCGTCTAATATGTGAAAACACCATAACACGTTTCCTTGGCGTGCCCAAACCTCTGACATTCCACGACATTACAGTAATAGACGCCATATCTTACCTTGAGATAAATAATGCATAGCAAAGGTGTCCCCCATAAGGAAACAGCTCACATAGTAGATACATTGTGTAATGAGATGCGACATGTGTAATATAATAAACAAGCAGAGAACTGTACTAGCCCAGTGCTTAATGATCATATCACCAAACCGTGGTGACAAAACAAATTGAAACCAAACCAACTGTGGAATAAACAGAGAATAAAACGTCTCCGTTGCACTAAAGTTCGTGACAAGTGTCATACGGGGGAAGAACCCCGCTGCATATTAGAATACACGTAGTCACGCTTTACACTAAGAAAGGGTATATTATGAAAAGAAAAGCAAAAACTCCCCCCGGATGGGGACCGTAGCAGTAGCCAAAAGAACATATGTCTGCCTACTTCTACGTATGCAGAGCAGGAGGACCTGCATAGGACCCGAGCCCCAATTATAACAACTAAGTAAGTGTATACCGAATCATAGTGGTAGAGGGATGCACTGTCAACTAACAATAATAATAATGAACCCATAGCAAAGAACATGAAATATAGAACAATGCTGCCCTCTAGTGGAGATGTACCGGTGTTGTTAGTACATAACGAGATAGTTACACTTAAGGGGAGACAAACATGGCATAACACGCATAAGAAACAGAAGAGAAAGATGTAACAGAAACCACCTCCAGAGCATTATACAGTAGCTGAGATCCCCCTATCAACCTTTACGGCCATCATTACAGTAGTACTATGTTGTATATGAATCCCGTCGCCTAGGAAAGTAACACAAAAGGAACCCGAGCAAAGTAGTTATAACAACTAAATAAGCATATACTGAATCAAAATGGTAAAGAGATGAACTATGACATGAGAATAATAACCCGCATACAACAGAGAGCGTACAAGATAGAGCAATACTGCCCTCTAAGAGTGGGTCACAAGTAGTGCTGGTGTATAAAAAGACATCCACACTTCAGGATGAACAAACTGGGACCGACACATACCATAGATAGAAGGGGAGGCTGTGATTAAGACCACTTATAGGGCATTGTATGATGGCCGAGATTCCACTATAAACCTCCAACGCCAGCATCACAGTGGTAATATGCTGTATAGGAATCTCAGCACTCAGGGATGCAGCACTAGAGGTGTACAGTGAAAGTAGTTATAACAACTAAATAGGCACATACTGAATCAAAGAGGTAGAGGAATGTACCAGTACATGAGAATAATAACCAGCATATAGCATAGGGTATGTGATATGGAGCAATGCTGCCCTCTAGCGGTAGGTTACAAATACTGTGGGTACACAACCAGACAGCCACATTCAGGTTGAACAAACAGGGGTCCACACTCACAAGAGACAGAAGGGAAACCGTGACAACTACCACCTTTAGAGTATGATAGGTGAGCTAAGAACCCACTATAAGCCTTTAAGGCCATCAGCACATTGGCAATATGCAGTATAGTAATCCCATCGCCCATAGGGGCGACATTAGAGGTATACGGTTAAGGAATTAGGGGTCAATCAGTCATTTTCCCATAAATGCGAAATAAACAGAAGCCCATCACAATTCTTCTTAGAACAGACCATGTCGTCAGCGTGTCCGTGGGCAGCTACTTGTAAGGAAACTTGAACAATCCACCATATTAAGTAGCATAACATGTGTACAACCAGATATCAGCCGATATTCATCTACAGGAACGTCCATGTTCTCAGGGACGGTTAGGTGAGCGTCTATTCTGGCGGTATAACCATTCCTCCGCCTCTTGTGGAGTCCCAAAGAATACCGCTCTCTCACCATCTACCACCCTTAAGCGAGCAGGATATGCCATAGAGTAAGGAATATTCTTCTCACGAAGTTTACGTTTCACCACCGTATACGTTGCCCGTTTTTTCTGTAGCTCCGCTGAGAAGTCAGGGAAGATGGAAACATGAGCACCATTATATGTAATTTCTGCCAACCGCCTGGCATGGCGTAGTACCAAATCTCGGTCTGTGCTATTTAGGAGACGGGCCAAGAAAGGTCTAGGAGGCGCTCCAGGCTGCGGAGGCCTAGCAGGCACCCTGTGCGCCCGTTCAATGGCGAACGCAGATGAGAAAGTCACCTCAGGCAATAATGATGTCAGCCACTGTGTGGTAAAGGCGATCGGATCTTGCCCTTCAGCCCTCTCTGGCAGGCCTATAATCCGCAAGTTATTGCGCCTTAGCCGGTTCTCAAGGTCGTCAGCTTTCTGGCGCCAACCCTCTGCTTGGTGTTCCAGGGCCGCTACTGCTGCAGGGATCGGTTCCATCCTGTCCTCTAACCCGGACACCCGATCCTCCACATGTCTGACTCTCTCCCTGAGTGCCTGCATGTCCTGCCTCAGAAGCCCCACATCTATTTTTACCTCTTCTATCTTCCCTGTGAGGGAAGTAGTGCTGGCTGCAATAGCCTCCAGTACTGAGGCAAGCTGCGCCGATACCTCCTTCAGTGTAGGTTCCGGCTGATCTTCCCCGTCAGAGACGAAGGGGTCCGGTGCGCCGCGCTCCGAGCGCTGTGACTGAGAGGAGCCGGCGCCATCTTGGACCTCATGGCGGGCAAACTCCGCCAGCCGCTCCGCCGCTGCTTGCCGCGCTCTGGTGGGACTCATGTCGGGGGTAAGTGATGCCTCCGGTCTGCCACCCAAGTTTTGCGGTGTAAAGCGTGCTCAGGATAATTGCAGGAGGATGTAGACAGCGGGATCCTCACGGAGCAGCTCCTACATGCGTCTGCTCTCCTTGCTGTCCAGGCCACGCCCCTCACGTAAATAAATTTACACAAGAACAAAGTGAGAGGCCGCAACTTTTTATTTTTTTGAGTAAAATTTCAAATCTTTATTTCTTCCACATAAAAAGTTGTCAAACTCCGACATGTTTTAGGTCATTGCAAACAATAGGTCAATACTCAGGGTTGGGTCCCATAGAGTAAACTGTCACACAGACCCCACCCTAGGGTATATATAAGACAAGGTCAAATATCCTGCAGTATGGAGTGAGAGGGGTCCGCCACACTTGGCTATTGTCCATGGGGCATGCTGTAAATGCGGGGGGGACAAACCTGCGTCTCTCCATCTACAATCTGTGGCGCTCCATCTGTTGCAAAATCCCCATCATGAACGGACAGCTAAAGCTTTGACATCACTGCTGTAAAGGCAGATGGCCGCCCCCATAATATTGTACAAAATGAGTTAAAAAACATACAGTTAAGAAACAGACAAGATCAGTAAGAAAAACAATCTAGACGATAGCTAAAACCATCAGTGTGTGTGACCCGATCCTGCAGATGATGGATATATGAGGTATATCGGACTTCACCCCCAGTGAGCGATTTAAAAAAAATCTTAATCATCAACCTGAGAGAATCGGCTCAAGTTCCTGATCTAAAATGCAAATGTGATCTCTGTGCTGTGTAATAGCTTAGGGCCCGGTCACGTCGGCTCAGGGTCTCTGTGGTAGAATCTGTATATATAACTGGACAACACAAATGCGGCAAGCAATTTATCTGACAGATTATTTAAGAAAAAAAAAAAGGAACAGACTATAACCAGAGAACGGGTCATAAGACTGTGATTTCTCCTCTTTTCAAATAAATTCCTGGGTTTGGCTACAAAAATTTGTCAGATAAATTGGTCAATTATCTGTGTGTAAATGCAGCCGTTAACGTCCTCCCCGCTCATGTCCGCTGCAGCCCTTTACTTCCTCCCTGCTCACGTTTGCTGCAGCCCTTTACTTCCTCCCTGCTCATGTCCGCTGCAGCCCCTTACTTCCTCCCCACTCATGTCCGCCGCAGCCCCTTACTTCCTCCCCGCTCATGTCCGCCGCAGACCTTTACTTCCTCCCTGCTCACGTTTGCTGCAGCCCTTTACTTCCTCCCTGCTCACGTTTGCTGCAGCCCTTTACTTCCTCCCTGCTCACGTTTGCTGCAGCCCTTTACTTCCTCCCTGCTCACGTTTGCTGCAGCCCTTTACTTCCTCCCTGCTCACGTTTGCTGCAGCCCTTTACTTCCTCCCTGCTCACGTTTGCTGCAGCCCTTTACTTCCTCCCTGCTCACGTTTGCTGCAGCCCTTTACTTCCTCCCTGCTCACGTTTGCTGCAGCCCTTTACTTCCTCCCTGCTCACGTTTGCTGCAGCCCTTTACTTCCTCCCTGCTCACGTTTGCTGCAGCCCTTTACTTCCTCCCTGCTCACGTTTGCTGCAGCCCTTTACTTCCTCCTGTCAGGTCAGCTGCAGGAGCAGATCGATAGCTAAAATAAGCTAAAGGATTTACCAAAACAATTACAAGCTGTTTGTGTAGATTGAACATAGTCCTGTGATTACAGCAGCCTTGGTCAGTAAGCTTGTGAAGATATTGACCATGACCAGCCTGCAGGACCACTGTATCTGTAGCACTCGCTGTACATAAGGTTTTTCCACTGGACGTAATGGGCTTATTATACATAGCTGCCACAATAAACAGGGCATCCTCCATAGAGCAGATGAAAGAAGGGGCCACGGCAGCTATTACTACAAGTACAGAGCTAGGTCTGATGAATAATGGAAGGGATGCAAGGCCCAGGCCCTAAATACAGCTGCTCAGTCCAGGCCTGCAAGACCCCTATGATCCATCATCTTTATACATAACTCTGAGAATCCCTTTAATTAAAATTCACATGATACATATAAAAAATGTAAAAGAAATGGGATAAAATGAGTGTTTTGCGCCCGTCTCTCAGCTCTCGCCCTTCCTGGCAGGTTTCCGCTTCTCGTATATCATGGCGTCGTCACACGTCAGGTTGTGTGCGCTCTTCTTGTGGCAGGCGATGTGAACCAGCTTCAGGTTTTCCATAGTGAACAGAAGGTTAAAGAAATACTTCCAGTTGATTTGCCTGCCGTCACTTTCCATCAGCGCCTCCGTGAGACGGGGCAGGACGCTGCGCTTCTTCTCAATCCTTATACAAATACGGAATTGTTAGACATTCAGGGCAGCCATGTCTTGGTTGTATCTGTCCGTCAGAAAGCAGAATGAGGACCGATACGGCCGCAGTCATTACAATGGTCGCCACTTAGCTGTCCTAGACTGAAGGGAGGAATACTGTACAGGGGGCATTGTGGTAGGTGTATGGTACCTGTGCTGGAGAAGCCATATACCAGGAGGAGCCCCGGACCACCACAGCTTCTCCATACTGCACAGCAATGGGGGTCCAAGGACCTGCAGCAGAGACCTTGCACTTCATATAGACCCCCCCCCCAGCTTTCAGCTGATGTGTAACTCCAAATGTCGGGAATTTGTAAGGTCGCCTGGAATCTTCCATCCCGCAAGGCGTGACACTATAGAAGATGCTTCCCGGCATGGTATAACACTGTACAGTGAAGTGAATGGGGTAAGGACGGACATTATATTTCTCACCTGTGGTCCAGGTTCCATGTGCTGAACAGGACTCTGCTCTCTCTGTTACTGTACGGATTAATGGAGTGGCTGGAGCTGCAGTCCTCCTCATCATAAGGTCCCTGCAAGACAGATTTTATTATATATATATATATATATTACACATACACACACACACACAGCTATAGGATACATATACAGCTATAAGACATATATATACATATATTTATATATATACAGAGTTATAAGACACAAGCATCGGCTCAGCTTCAGCTGGGGGTCCCCTTCTATGACTCCCATCTGTTATTAGGGTAGACTCACACCTACAGTAACACAGCAGATTTTCACTCCCCCATAGCCACTGCTTACTTAACCCATTAGCTGCTGGGCTTTACACAAGCGAATATGTTACCTGCCCGCGCTCCCGTCTGCTTCTCCAGCTACCAGACGCAGTGAGACAGTGCACCGATTGGCTGAGCAGGAAGTCAGTGACCCGGGAGCCAGAGATGCAGGTGGGAGTGCGGGCAGGTGATGGAGTAGCTTGTGTAAAGCCCGGCAGCTAATGGGTTAAGTAAGTAGTGGCTTTGGGGGAATGAAAATCCACTGCCAGAATGCAGAGCCATAGGCCATGACAGTAAGAAGTATCACAGCAGAATTCACGGTGACACAATACTCTACATGTGACTCGAAGGCCTGTAAACAGGGGTTATGTAATGAGCCAAGCAGTACTGCTCCTGCAGGACCACTACCCACCCTGGCGGCCATCATCACCCTCTGCTGCTCTTCCTGTCACTGGTAACAATGCAATGTCATCAGATCACATCCGTACCAGAGCCGACTGATCATTGGTTTTATTCTAGATGGCGAATGCTTGCATGAGAACCATCCCTGTGTGGTACATAGATGGCGGATATCACCTGGCATGAGAACCATCCCTGTGTGGTACATAGATGGCGGATATTACCTGGCATGAGAACCATCCCTGTGTGGTACATAGATGGCGGATATCACCTGGCATGAGAACCATCCCTGTGTGGTACATAGATGGCGGATATCACCTGGCATGAGAACCATCCCTGTGTGGTACATAGATGGTGGATATCACCTGGCATGAGAACCATCCCTGTGTGGTACATAGATGGCGGATATTACCTGGCATGAGAACCATCCCTGTGTGGTACATAGATGGCGGATATCACCTGGCATGAGAACCATCCCTGTGTGGTACATAGATGGCGGATATTACCTGGCATGAGAACCATCCCTGTGTGGTACATAGATGGCGGATATCACCTGGCATGAGAACCATCCCTGTGTGGTACATAGATGGCGGATATTACCTGGCATGAGAACCATCCCTGTGTGGTACATAGATGGCGGATATCACCTGGCATGAGAACCATCCCTGTGTGGTACATAGATGGCGGATATCACCTGGCATGAGAACCATCCCTGTGTGGTACATAGATGGCGGATATTACCTGGCATGAGAACCATCCCTGTGTGGTACATAGATGGCGGATATTACCTGGCATGAGAACCATCCCTCTGTGGTACATAGATGGCGGATATCACCTGGCATGAGAACCATCCCTGTGTGGTACATAGATGGCGGATATCACCTGGCATGAGAACCATCCTTCTGTGGTACATAGATGGCGGATATCACCTGGCATGAGAACCATCCTTCTGTGGTACATAGATGGCGGATATCACCTGGCATGAGAACCATCCTTCTGTGGTACATAGATGGCAGATATTACCTGGCATGAGAACCATCCTTCTGTGGTACATAGATGGCAGATATTACCTGGCATGAGAACCATCCCTGTGTGGTACATAGATGGCGGATATTACCTGGCATGAGAACCATCCCTCTGTGGTACATAGATAGCGGATAGCACCTGGCATGAGAACCATCCCTGTGTGGTACATAGATAGCGGATATTACCTGGCATGAGAACCATCCCTCTGTGGTACATAGATAGCGGATATTACCTGGCATGAGAACCATCCCTGTGTGGTACATAGATGGCGGATATTACCTGGCATGAGAACCATCCCTGTGTGGTACATAGATAGCGGATATTACCTGGCATGAGAACCATCCCTCTGTGGTACATAGACGTCTGGTCTTCTCTTCTGTTCTATCAAAGTAATGTCCATTGTATTTGACAGCTCGGAGTTCAGCGCACAAGGACTCTATCAGCTGCTTGTAGTCGTCTCTCACCGCTGGATCCACTGCTGCGGCCGAGCTCTGGACCTACAGGGGAAGGATCAGCCAGGATCGGTGACTACAGGCTGCTCCATACACATGTGCCTATAGCTGTATAGTTTAGGTCAATAGAAGGTTTATACAGCTATATTAAGACCACCCCTAGTTGTGGCCCAGTAACTGAGGCGTATATTACAGCGGCTGACTGAGGGTGCTCCTAGGTGCCCGCTATGATGGCCGCTGTGACCAGAGAACATAGACAGGGCATAATCAATAAAACACTAGGGATCTCATGACTACTGATGGCTATATACCAATTCTGGACAGGAGCCATGTCTCCTCCTGCTCTGTGTATACAAAGGTCTCACAACCCAACAGTATGATGTATATAGTGTATATGTATATAATGTATGCATCACCTCTCACCTCCTTCATGTAACTGCGGATTCTGCTCTCACAGCTGTTCCTCATGTAACTGGACTTGGTCTTGTATCGTAGCTCTAATCCTACCAAAGAGAAGACAAGAGGTGACCACGGACGCCTCCCTCTATACGAGAGAGAGAGAGAGAGAGAGAGGACCACTGACGCCTCCCCCCTATATCAGAGAGAAGAGGAGGCCACTGAGGCCTCCCGCTATACCAGAGAGAAGAGGAGACCACTGAGGCCTCCCGCTATACCAGAGAGAAGAGGAGACCACTGAGGCCTCCCGCTATACCAGAGAGAAGAGGAGACCACTGAGGCCTCCCGCTATACCAGAGAGAAGAGGAGACCACTGAGGCCTCCCGCTATACCAGAGAGAAGAGGAGACCACTGAGGCCTCCCGCTATACCAGAGAGAAGAGGAGACCACTGAGGCCTCCCGCTATACCAGAGAGAAGAGGAGACCACTGAGGCCTCCCGCTATACCAGAGAGAAGAGGAGACCACTGAGGCCTCCCGCTATACCAGAGAGAAGAGGAGACCACTGAGGCCTCCCGCTATACCAGAGAGAAGAGGAGACCACTGAGGCCTCCCCCTATACCAGAGAGAAGAGGAGACCACTGAGGCCTCCCGCTATACCAGAGAGAGAAGAGGAGACCACTGAGGCCTCCCACTATACCAGAGAGAAGAGGAGACCACTGAGGCCTCCCACTATACCAGAGAGAAGAGGAGACCACTGAGGCCTCCCCCTATACCAGAGAGAAGAGGAGACCACTGAGGCCTCCCGCTATACCAGAGAGAAGAGGAGACCACTGAGGCCTCCCGCTATACCAGAGAGAAGAGGAGACCACTGAGGCCTCCCGCTATACCAGAGAGAAGAGGAGACCACTGAGGCCTCCCGCTATACCAGAGAGAAGAGGAGACCACTGAGGCCTCCCCCTATACCAGAGAGAAGAGGAGACCACTGAGGCCTCCCCCTATACCAGAGAGAAGAGGAGACCACTAAGGCCTCCCGCTATACCAGAGAGGAGTGCCCCGGGCTGTGAGATTGGAGCCAGAGAGGCGAAGTGCAGACGCTGGTGTCCCTCTAACAGCAGGCGCTGGGACCTCCATCAATCAGATAGTGGTGCCATATCATAACCCTGCACCATTAGAGGGGCTCCTCCCATCACAGCTAGTGACCCCCATGATGTACAGGACCCCAGAAGTAGAGAAAATCCGTACAAACCATCAAACCACGACTTGTCATCTTCACGATTTTCAGCCAAGATATTTTCATTCAGGTTCTGAATAAAGTCCACGAGAATCTTCCTCCTGTGCGGAGCCTGCTCATCGCTCAGCAGCTTCCTGGCCGCCTCGGTCACCTCGCTCTGTCTGCTGTAGAACGCCGAGAGCAGCCGGTCAATGTCCCTCACAACTTTACCATGCAAAAATAAATAAATAAATTAGTAAAATACAGCTTATATAGTCTGATGGGATCACTGATCAGTGCTGCGGTTATATAGTCTGATGGGATCACTGATCAGTGCTGCGGTTATATAGTCTGATGGGATCACTGATCAGTGCTGCGGTTATATAGTCTGATGGGATCGGTGCTGCGGTTATATAGTCTGATGGGATCGGTGCTGCGGTTATATAGTCTGATGGGATCGGTGCTGCGGTTATATAGTCTGATGGGATCGGTGCTGCGGTTATATAGTCTGATGGGATCGGGGCTGCGGTTATATAGTCTGATGGGATCGGGGCTGCGGTTATATAGTCTGATGGGATCGGGGCTGCGGTTATATAGTCTGATGGGATCACTGATCAGTGCTGCGGTTATATAGTCTGATGGGATCACTGATCAGTGCTGCGGTTATATAGTCTGATGGGATCACTGATCAGTGCTGCGGTTATATAGTCTGATGGGATCGGTGCTGCGGTTATATAGTCTGATGGGATCGGTGCTGCGGTTATATAGTCTGATGGGATCACTGATCAGTGCTGCGGTTATATAGTCTGATGGGATCGGTGCTGCGGTTATATAGTCTGATGGGATCGGTGCTGCGGTTATATAGTCTGATGGGATCGGTGTTGCGGTTATATAGTCTGATGGTATCGGGGCCGGGGCTGCGGTTATATAGTCTGATGGGATCGGGGCTGCGGTTATATAGTCTGATGGGATCGGGGCTGCGGTTATATAGTCTGATGGGATCACTGATCAGTGCTGCGGTTATATAGTCTGATGGGATCGGTGCTGCGGTTATATAGTCTGATGGGATCGGTGCTGCGGTTATATAGTCTGATGGGATCGGTGCTGTGGTTATATAGTCTGATGGGATCGGTGCTGTGGTTATATAGTCTGATGGGATCACTGATCAGTGCTGCGGTTATATAGTCTGATGGGATCAGTGCTGCGGTTATATAGTCTGATGGGATCACTGATCAGTGCTGCGGTTATATAGTCTGATGGGATCACTGATCAGTGCTGCGGTTATATAGTCTGATGGGATCACTGATCAGTGCTGCGGTTATATAGTCTGATGGGATCGGTGCTGCGGTTATATAGTCTGATGGGATCGATGCTGCGGTTATATAGTCTGATGGGATCACTGATCAGTGCTGCGGTTATATAGTCTGATGGGATCGGTGCTGCGGTTATATAGTCTGATGGGATCGGTGCTGCGGTTATATAGTCTGATGGGATCGGTGCTGCGGTTATATAGTCTGATGGTATCGGGGCCGGGGCTGCGGTTATATAGTCTGATGGGATCGGGGCTGCGGTTATATAGTCTGATGGGATCGGGGCTGCGGTTATATAGTCTGATGGGATCACTGATCAGTGCTGCGGTTATATAGTCTGATGGGATCGGTGCTGTGGTTATATAGTCTGATGGGATCGGTGCTGTGGTTATATAGTCTGATGGGATCGGTGCTGTGGTTATATAGTCTGATGGGATCACTGATCAGTGCTGCGGTTATATAGTCTGATGGGATCAGTGCTGCGGTTATATAGTCTGATGGGATCACTGATCAGTGCTGCGGTTATATAGTCTGATGGGATCGATGCTGCGGTTATATAGTCTGATGGGATCACTGATCAGTGCTGCGGTTATATAGTCTGATGGGATCGTTGCCGCGGTTATATAGGCTGATGGGATCAGTGATCAGTGCTGCGGCTTATATAGTTTTATAGAATCAGTGATCGGTGCTGCAGCTTATAGTGGAGCTGCATCGTTGTGTCGGATGCATCATGAAATAGTCCCTCTGCCCCTTCTTATTCTAAGATTAAATGTTATTTCTTATGTACAAGATAAGGGACATCTATGGTGGAGGTCTGACTGCTGGGACCCCCATTGATCATAAGGATGGAGTGGAAGTGGCCACCATTTACAGGAGACACAAGGAGCCCCCACCAATGTGTGGACATTTAGGTGATAGTTATTACATGAAGTTACAGTCAGACACATGGCACAGATGAGAACAGATTATGGTGGGTATGTAAACCGTAAAGACCCCCACTCTGCTCCAATCACTGTCTATGGGACCTCCAGACAAGGCAGCTTAGCAATGTTCTGGAAGAAATTAAGCGCTGCCCACATGTACTGAAGCCCCATTGCCCAGGGTCCCAGGGGTCAGACCACCCCTCATTATCTACTGATCAGCTATCCTGTACATATCCTCTGGATGGAGGATGACCACCGCTGATCAGCTATCCTGTACATATCCTCTGGATGGAGGATGACCACCGCTGATCAGCTATCCTGTACATATCCTCTGGATGGAGGATGACCACCGCTGATCAGCTATCCTGTACATATCCTCTGGATGGAGGATGACCACCGCTGATCAGCTATCCTGTACATATCCTCTGGATGGAGGATGACCACCGCTGATCAGCTATCCTGTACATATCCTCTGGATGGAGGATGACCACCGAGGATCAGCTATCCTGTACATATCCTCTGGATGGAGGATGACCACCGAGGATCAGCTATCCTGTACATATCCTCTGGATGGATACATATCCTCATATCCTGTACATATCCTCAGCTATCCTGTACATATCCTCTGGATGGAGGATGACCACCGCTGATCAGCTATCCTGTACATATCCTCTGGATGGATACATATCCTCATATCCTGTACATATCCTCAGCTATCCTGTACATATCCTCTGGATGGAGGATGACCACCGAGGATCAGCTATCCTGTACATATCCTCTGGATGGATACATATCCTCATATCCTGTACATATCCTCAGCTATCCTGTACATATCCTCTGGATGGAGGATGACCACCCCTGATCAGCTATCCTGTACATATCCTCTGGATGGAGGATGACCACCGCTGATCAGCTATCCTGTACATATCCTCTGGATGAAGGATGACCACCCTTGATCAGCTATCCTGTATAGACGATGACCACCGCTGATCAGCTATCCTGTACATATCCTCTGGATGGAGGATGACCACCGCTGATCAGCTATCCTGTACATATCCTCTGGATGGAGGATGACCACCCCTGATCAGCTATCCTGTACATATCCTCTGGATGGAGGATGACCACCGAGGATCAGCTATCCTGTACATATCCTCTGGATGGAGGATGACCACCCCTGATCAGCTATCCTGTACATATGCTCTGGATATCCTGCAACGGGTAGAAGAGAGGGGACAGAGTATATATGACTATGTGTATACCCTATGACAATAGGTAAGGGAATTACATGCAGGCTACTCACATCCCTCCCAAGTCTGATCGGCAGTCAACAGGACAAGTTCTGTGTTATCCGGAAGGTTCCTCAGATATTCATCACTTATTTCTGTGCCGTCCTCATACAGACACACCCGGGCGCTCTGAGGTGGAAACTGCAGGAAAATAACAAATTACTGAGCTGAGAACAGTACTGGATATAGTATATAATATATAGTGTATAATATGTACAGCACTGGATATGGTATATAATATATATAGTGTATAATATGAGCAGTACTGGATATGGTGTATATATGTATATATATATATATATATATATATATATATATATATATATATATATATATAGTAACTGTAAATATCACAGTGTTATCAGGGTTATACAGTTACTATACATTATATACCACATGCTGATTGCTATACTGTACAGTAACTTATATATCACATATCCAGCTGCTGTGTTATCAGGGTTATACAGTTACTATACATTATACACCACATGCTGCTATACTGTACAGTAACTTATATATTACATATTCAGCTGCTGTGTTATCAGGGTTATACAGTTACTATACATTATATACCACATGCTGCTATACTGTACAGTAACTTATATATCACATATCCAGCTGCTGTGTTATCAGGGATATACAGTTACTATACATTATACACCACATGCTGCTATACTGTACAGTAACTTATATATCACATATCCAGCTGCAGTGTTATCAGGGTTATACAGTTACTATACATTATACACCACATGCTGCTATACTGTACAGTAACTTATATATCACATATCCAGCTGCTGTGTTATCAGGGTTATACAGTTACTATACATTATATACCACATGCTGCTATACTGTACAGTAACTTATATGTCACATATCCAGCTGCTGTGTTATCAGGGTTATACAGTTACTATACATTATACACCACATGCTGATTGCTATACTGTACAGTAACTTATATATCACATATCCAGCTGCTGCTGTGTTATCAGGGTTATACAGTTACTATACATTATACACCACATGCTGAATGCTATACTGTACAGTAACTTATATATCACATATCCAGCTGCAGTGTTATCAGGGTTATACAGTTACTATACATTATACACCACATGCTGATTGCTATACTGTACAGTAACTTATATATCACATATCCAGCTGCTGTGTTATCAGGGTTATACAGTTACTATACATTATACACCACATGCTGCTATACTGTACAGTAACCTATATATCACATATCCAGCTGCTGTGTTATCAGGGTTATACAGTTACTATACATTATGCACCACATGCTGCTATACTGTACAGTAATTTATGTATCACATATCCAGCTGCAGTGTCTGACTGACATACATATATACAGCACTGACACACACACATATATACAGTATATACAGCACTGACACACATACAGTATATACGGCACTGACACACACACATATAGTATATACAGCACTGACACACACACATACAGTATATACAGCACAGACACACACATACAGTATATACAGCACTGACACACACACACATACATACAGTATATACAGCACTGACACACACATACATACAGTATATACAGCACTGACACACACATACATATATATATATATATATATATATATATATATACAGAGCACTGACATATATACAGTAAATACAGCACTGACACACACACATACAGTATATACTAGGGCTGGGCGGTATACCGCAAAAATACCGATACCGTCACTGGCGTCGGTTAACCGACCTCAACTTAGCCAGGACGGTATCTGCGGTATTTTTGTAATTTTTTTCTGCTGCTCCTATACAACTGACATGCCGGCATCTCTGCACACAGGGACGCCGGCATCAAAGCGGGAGGTGGAGGAGCAGCAGCAGCAGGGCCCAGGTGACAATGCCACCCGCCCCGCCCCCCCAAGCACCCCCCGCCCGTCCGAGCACCCTCACCCGTCCAGTCCCAGGCCCCATCCCGCCGCACCTGTCCATCCATGCGCCCACCCGTCAAGTCCGGTCCCGTCTGGCGTCCCTGCACACACAGCACATTGACATTGCCCTCCCTGGCACCAGTCCCGTCCGAGCCACCCCCCCGGCCGGCGAGTGCTGCACATGTCAATGTGCTGTGTGTGCAGGGACGCCGGACTTGACGGGTGGGCGCATGGATGGACAGGTGCGGCGGGACGGGGCCTGGGACCGGACGGGTGGGGGGAGGGTCGGGCGGCATTGTCACCTGGGCCCTGCTGCTCCTCCACCTCCCGCTCTGATACCGGCGTCCCTGCACATGTTATTGTGCTGTGTGTGCAGTGACGCCGGCATGTCATAGCTGGAGGAGCAGCTGTACCTGTAGTCCCCTCAGTAACAATACAGGGCTGTAACATAGGAGGAATAATGGGCTGCAGCAGGCAGGATAACTTATAGCTGTGTGTGGTATCCTGCCTGCTGCAGCACATCCATTCCTCCTATGTTACAGCCCTGTATTGTTACTGAGGGGACTACAGGTACCAGCATGCACCTCCCTGTATAATACTCTCCTATCCGCCTGCCATCCCTATGTGCCCTCTGTAAAGTTACACGCCCCTATTCACCCCTCCGTATAGTCATACCCCCATATCCGCGCCCCCCCTGTTTAGTCATACACCCCTGTCTGCCCCCCTGTTTAGTCACCCCTATCAGCCCCCCTATGTATAGTCATACACCCCTGTCCGCCCCCCTGTTTAGTCATACGCCCCTATCCGCCCCCCTATGTATAGTCATACACCCCTGTCCGCCACCCCCAGATAGTCATACACCCCTGTCCGCCCCCTGTATAATCATACACTCCTGTCCGCCCCTATCTGCCCCCCTATGTATAGTCATACACCCCTATCTGCCCCCCCTGTATAGTCATACACCCCTATCTCCCCCCGTATAGTCATACACCCTTGCCCCCCCCTGTATAGTCATACACCCTTGCCCCCCCCGTATAGTCATACACCCCTGCCCGCCCCCCGTATAGTCATACACCCCTATCCACCCTCCCTGTAGTCATACACCCCCGTCCGCCATCCCTGTATAGTCATACACCCCTGTGCGCCCTCCCTGTATAGTCATACACCCCTATCCCCCCCCTGTATAGTCATACACCCCTATCCCCCCCCTGTATAGTCATACACCCCTCGTAACTGAGGCTCCACGAACCCCTTTTTTGCATATATATATACACACACACACACTACACTGACACGCATATTATATATATATATATGTATGTATGTGTGTCAGTGCTGTATTTACTGTATATATTTGTGTCAGTGCTGTGTGTATATATATATATATATATATATATATATATACACACACAGCATATACAGACATATATATATATATATATATATATATATATATATAGACAGCATATACTGCACCTTGAACTTCTTGCAGCCTTTCTCCAAAAGTTCCTTCAGGTTCCTGCAGCCGACTCCATACTTGGCTTCTCCGTGCACAGTTCTTATTTTGAATACCTTCATGTGTTTGTGTGAGGAGGAATGGCCGCCCATAGTGGGGCACTCATGTCTCACACAGCTCCACCACACTGACAACCGGCTTCTACTTCCTAACGCGCATGCGCCAACTAACCATTTCCCACCATAAGAGAAAGACATAATAGCAGACATGCGCACCAGATAGCTAAAAGGCTAAGACATGCGCACAAGCATTATCTCCTGAACTACATCTCCCATGATCCCCAGCGGCTGGAGACGGTTGTCAAGCGGTGCTATGGAGATGTATTGGTGGCGATAGCGCCCGGATTACTGAGCCGCCCGGCGGGTGATGTGCTGAGGAGAACAATGCTGTGACCCCGGAGTACAGAGCCCGTGAGGTGACAGAGGAGCAACACCCGAAACTGAGGAGCAACACCCAGAGCCGCCGCCACCGCCGCCCTGGTGAGAGGAACCCGGGGGAGCAGCCGGAGGTACGAGCCCTGCGCCTTATATCGCGATACCAGCCTGTGTGTGGTGTGTTATATCGCGATACCAGCCTGTGTGTGTGTGTGTGTGTGTGTGTGGTGTGTTATATCGCCATACCAGCCTGTCTGTGGTGTGTTATATCGCGATACCAGCCTGTCTGTGGTGTGTTATATCGCCATACCAGCCTGTGTGCATGTGGTGTGTTATATCGCCATACCAGCCTGTGTGTCTGTGGTGTGTTATATCGCCATACCAGCCTGTGTGTATGTGGTGTGTTATATCGCGATACCAGCCTGTGTGTGGTGTGTTATATCGCGATACCAGCCTGTCTGTGGTGTGTTATATCGCGATACCAGCCTGTGTGTCTGTGGTGTGTTATATCGCGATACCAGCCTGTGTGTCTGTGGTGTGTTATATCGCGATACCAGCCTGTGTGTATGTGGTGTGTTATATCGCGATACCAGCCTGTGTGTCTGTGGTGTGTTATATCGCGATACCAGCCTGTGTGTGTGTGGTGTGTTATATCGCGATACCAGCCTGTGTGTATGTGGTGTGTTATATCGCGATACCAGCCTGTGTGTATGTGGTGTGTTATATCGCGATACCAGCCTGTGTGTGGTGTGTTATATCGCGATACCAGCCTGTGTGTCTGTGGTGTGTTATATCGCGATACCAGCCTGTGTGTGTGTGGTGTGTTATATCGCCATACCAGCCTGTGTGTCTGTGGTGTGTTATATCGCCATACCAGCCTGTGTGTCTGTGGTGTGTTATATCGCCATACCAGCCTGTGTGTCTGTGGTGTGTTATATCGCGATACCAGCCTGTCTGTGGTGTGTCATATCGCGATACCAGCCTGTGTGTGGTGTGTTATATCGCGATACCAGCCTGTCTGTGGTGGGTCATATCGCCATACCAGCCTGTGTGTGTGTGTGTGTGTGTGTATGTATGTGGTGTGTTATATCGCCATACCAGCCTGTGTGTGTATGTGGTGTGTTATATCGCCATACCAGCCTGTGTGTGGTGTGTTATATCGCCATACCAGCCTGTGTGTGTGTGTGTGTGTGTATGTATGTGGTGTGTTATATCGCCATACCAGCCTGTGTGTGGTGTGTTATATCGCCATACCAGCCTGTGTGTATGTGGTGTGTTATATCGCCATACCAGCCTGTGTGTGTGGTGTGTTATATCGCCATACCAGCCTGTGTGTCTGTGGTGTGTTATATCGCCATACCAGCCTGTGTGTGGTGTGTTATATCGCCATACCAGCCTGTGTGTGTGTGTGGGTATGTGGTGTGTT
Organism: Dendropsophus ebraccatus; assembly: GCA_027789725.1. Lineage (NCBI taxonomy): Eukaryota > Metazoa > Chordata > Amphibia > Anura > Hylidae > Dendropsophus > Dendropsophus ebraccatus. Next base: position 53,407,446 of record JAQFWZ010000018.1, read on the forward strand.
ATATCGCGATACCAGCCTGTGTGTCTGTGGTGTGTTATATCGCCATACCAGCCTGTGTGTCTGTGGTGTGTTATATCGCGATACCAGCCTGTCTGTGGTGTGTCATATCGCGATACCAGCCTGTGTGTGGTGTGTTATATCGCGATACCAGCCTGTCTGTGGTGGGTCATATCGCCATACCAGCCTGTGTGTGTGTGTGTGTGTGTGTGTATGTCTGTGGTGTGTTATATCGCCATACCAGCCTGTGTGTCTGTGGTGTGTTATATCGCCATACCAGCCTGTGTGTCTGTGGTGTGTTATATCGCCATACCAGCCTGTGTGTCTGTGGTGTGTTATATCGCCATACCAGCCTGTGTGTCTGTGGTGTGTTATATCGCCATACCAGCCTGTGTGTCTGTGGTGTGTTATATCGCCATACCAGCCTGTGTGTCTGTGGTGTGTTATATCGCCATACCAGCCTGTGTGTCTGTGGTGTGTGTTATATCGCCATACCAGCCTGTGTGTCTGTGGTGTGTTATATCGCCATACCAGCCTGTGTGTGTGTGGTGTGTTATATCGCCATACCAGCCTGTGTGTGTGTGGTGTGTTATATCGCCATACCAGCCTGTGTGTGTCTGTGGTGTGTTATATCGCCATACCAGCCTGTGTGTCTGTGGTGTGTTATATCGCCATACCAGCCTGTGTGTCTGTGGTGTGTTATATCGCCATACCAGCCTGTGTGTCTGTGGTGTGTTATATCGCCATACCAGCCTGTGTGTCTGTGGTGTGTTATATCGCCATACCAGCCTGTGTGTCTGTGGTGTGTGTTATATCGCCATACCAGCCTGTGTGTCTGTGGTGTGTGTTATATCGCCATACCAGCCTGTGTGTCTGTGGTGTGTGTTATATCGCCATACCAGCCTGTGTGTGTGTGGTGTGTTATATCGCCATACCAGCCTGTGTGTGTCTGTGGTGTGTTATATCGCCATACCAGCCTGTGTGTATGTGGTGTGTTATATCGCCATACCAGCCTGTGTGTCTGTGGTGTGTTATATCGCCATACCAGCCTGTGTGTATGTGGTGTGTTATATCGCCATACCAGCCTGTGTGTGTGTGGTGTGTTATATCGCCATACCAGCCTGTGTGTATGTGGTGTGTTATATCGCCATACCAGCCTGTGTGTCTGTGGTGTGTTATATCGCCATACCAGCCTGTGTGTCTGTGGTGTGTTATATCGCCATACCAGCCTGTGTGTATGTGGTGTGTTATATCGCCATACCAGCCTGTGTGTCTGTGGTGTGTTATATCGCCATACCAGCCTGTGTGTATGTGGTGTGTTATATCGCCATACCAGCCTGTGTGTATGTGGTGTGTTATATCGCCATACCAGCCTGTGTGTCTGTGGTGTGTTATATCGCCATACCAGCCTGTGTGTGTATGTGGTGTGTTATATCGCCATACCAGCCTGTGTGTGTGTGTGGTGTGTTATATCGCCATACCAGCCTGTGTGTGGTGTGTTATATCGCCATACCAGCCTGTGTGTGTGTGGTGTGTTATATCGCCATACCAGCCTGTGTGTGGTGTGTTATATCGCCATACCAGCCTGTGTGTCTGTGGTGTGTTATATCGCGATACCAGCCTGTGTGTCTGTGGTGTGTTATATCGCCATACCAGCCTGTGTGTGTGTGTGGTGTGTTATATCGCCATACCAGCCTGTGTGTGTGTGTGTGGTGTGTTATATCGCCATACCAGCCTGTGTGTGTGTGTGGTGTGTTATATCGCCATACCAGCCTGTGTGTGTCTGTGGTGTGTTATATCGCCATACCAGCCTGTGTGTCTGTGGTGTGTTATATCGCCATACCAGCCTGTGTGTATGTGGTGTGTTATATCGCCATACCAGCCTGTGTGTGTGTGTGTGGTGTGTTATATCGCCATACCAGCCTGTGTGTGTGTGTGTGGTGTGTTATATCGCCATACCAGCCTGTGTGTGTGTGGTGTGTTATATCGCCATACCAGCCTGTGTGTGTGGTGTGTTATATCGCCATACCAGCCTGTGTGTGTGTGGTGTGTTATATCGCCATACCAGCCTGTGTGTCTGTGGTGTGTTATATCGCCATACCAGCCTGTGTGTCTGTGGTGTGTTATATCGCCATACCAGCCTGTGTGTCTGTGGTGTGTTATATCGCCATACCAGCCTGTGTGTGTGTGTGGTGTGTTATATCGCCATACCAGCCTGTGTGTGTGTGTGTGGTGTGTTATATCGCCATACCAGCCTGTGTGTGTGTGTGGTGTGTTATATCGCCATACCAGCCTGTGTGTGTCTGTGGTGTGTTATATCGCCATACCAGCCTGTGTGTCTGTGGTGTGTTATATCGCCATACCAGCCTGTGTGTATGTGGTGTGTTATATCGCCATACCAGCCTGTGTGTGTGTGTGTGGTGTGTTATATCGCCATACCAGCCTGTGTGTGTGTGTGTGGTGTGTTATATCGCCATACCAGCCTGTGTGTGTGTGGTGTGTTATATCGCCATACCAGCCTGTGTGTGTGGTGTGTTATATCGCCATACCAGCCTGTGTGTGTGTGGTGTGTTATATCGCCATACCAGCCTGTGTGTCTGTGGTGTGTTATATCGCCATACCAGCCTGTGTGTGTGTGGTGTGTTATATCGCCATATCAGCCTGTGTGTCTGTGGTGTGTTATATCGCCATACCAGCCTGTGTGTGTGTGGTGTGTGTTATATCGCCATACCAGCCTGTGTGTCTGTGGTGTGTTATATCGCAATACCAGCCTGTGTGTCTGTGGTGTGTGTTATATCGCCATACCAGCCTGTGTGTCTGTGGTGTGTTATATCGCCATACCAGCCTGTGTGTCTGTGGTGTGTTATATCGCCATACCAGCCTGTGTGCGTGTGGTGTGTTATATCGCCATACCAGCCTGTGTGTGTGTGGTGTGTTATATCGCCATACCAGCCTGTGTGTGTATGTGGTGTGTTATATCGCCATACCAGCCTGTGTGTGTGCATGTGGTGTGTTATATCGCCATACCAGCCTGTGTGTGTGTGTGTGCATGTGGTGTGTTATATCGCCATACCAGCCTGTGTGTCTGTGGTGTGTTATATCGCCATACCAGCCTGTGTGTGTGTGTGTGTGTGGTGTGTTATATCGCCATACCAGCCTGTGTGTGTGTGTGTGTGTGTGTGTGTGGTGTGTTATATCGCCATACCAGCCTGTGTGTGTATGTGGTGTGTTATATCGCCATACCAGCCTGTGTGTCTGTGGTGTGTTATATCGCCATACCAGCCTGTGTGTGTGTGTGTGGTGTGTTATATCGCCATACCAGCCTGTGTGGGGATGTCGGGATAGAAGATTCCAGAGCTTTCTGTCGGGACATACTAAAAAGCATGAAGAAAAAGAATGATTATTATTTCCTATGGGAAAAGATGTAAAATATGGTTTTAATTGGTTTAATTAGTGAGATGGAGCCGGAAAGAAGAGGATATTTCTGTAGTGCTCAGTGGACTGTGCGAATATACCGATGTGTGATACCTACCTGTGCAAGGTACACCTGGAATGAGCGGGATATAGAGGTAGTGACATGGGGGCATATTCTATAGAAAAAGAGGTGTAGTGCTTTCCCCGTGCAAGATAGCCCCGGAATGGCCAGGATAGATCTGTAGTGAAGAGAGCAATAGAAAGCGATGTGTAATACCTGTCCAAGGTACACCTGCAATGAGTAGGATATATAGTCGATGCCCGGGCAGAGAGATCCATCTTTCTGGACAAAGAAGAACCCTGCTCCAGCTAGTGAGGAAGACTTTCGGATGAAGCCCTTCTGCAGGTTCTCCTTGATGTACGCAGACATGGCTTTGGTTTCCGGGACAGAGAGTGGATACACTCTACCACGAGTGGGCGTAGCACTAAGACATAGATCTATAGGGCAATCGTATGGCCGATGGGGTGCTAACGTGTCAGCCTGCTTTTTGGAGAACTCATCAGCAAAGTCTTGTTACTGGTCTGGGAGACCAGGCAACGGTTTGGAAGAGTCAGACGGTGGTGAAGGTATCCGGTTGTGAGAGGTCTGCAGACATCATCTGAAGCAGTCTGGCCCCCCATCGCAAGACCTCCACGGTCTTTCAGTAAAGGCTAGGAGCGTGGATCTGTAACTAAAGGAGACCCAACAGGTAGGCAGAAGAGGAGCAGGACAGAACGTAGAAGGTGATCTTCTCTGTACTGGGACTAGCCAGTAACTGAGGAGATAGAAGTTTGGCAAGCCCGACTACAGGCAGTAGCCACTTCTGGACCAAGGATTCCGCAAGGAAGTTTCCTGCTGAGCCAGAATCCAGGAAGGCAGTGGACTGGAATCGCTGTCCAGAAGGAGCAGAGATCATAATCGGCGCGGAAAGGCGCGGAAAGGAAGCATTCACACCTAGGGAGGCCTCTCCTACATGGCCCCGGAGCAGGAGTTTCCTGGCTGCTGAGGACGTTGAGCACAATTCAGGTGGAAGTGGTTGATCTGGCACAATAGAGGCACAGTTTGTGTTCCCGACAACGAGTTCTCTCTTCTGGCATCAAGCGACCTCTATCCACCTGCAAGGGCTGCTCGGAGGCTGGCGCAGACAAAGCAGTAGGTGGTTTTTGAACGGGACATATGGCAAGGATGCACCAACACACGTTCTTGACAATCCTCCTCTTCCCTCTCAGAGAAACAAATGTGGATCCAAGTGGCAAGTAGATCAGGTCATTCAAGGAGGATGGGAGGTCCTGGCTGGAAAGCATGTCTTTTACCCAACTGGAAAGGCCCTTTTTGAAGGTGGTGACTCGGCAGTCAAGTTTGCAGCCAGCGTGCGGAACTATATCGCACACTCCCTAACAAAGGAGTTGTTCTTTGTCCCCGCCAGCCTCCGAGAAGCCCTTGCAGGTGGATAGAGGTCGCTTGATGCCAGAAGAGAGAACTCGTTGTCGGGAACAGAACCTGTGCCTCTATTGTGCCAGACCCAACCACTTCCACCTGAATTGTGCTCAACGTCCTCAGCAGCCAGGAAACTCCTGCACCGAGGCCATGTAGGAGAGGCCTCCCTAGGTGTGAATGCTTCCTTTCCAAGGCTTCTGGACAGAAATTCCAGTCCACTTCCCTTCTGGATTCTGGCTCAGCAGGCAACTTCCTTGCGGAATCCTTGGTCCAGAAGTGGCTACTGCCTGTAGTTGGGCTTGCCAAACTTCTATCTCCTCAGTTACTGGCTAGTCCCAGTACAGAGAAGATCACCTTCTACGTTCTGTCCTGCTCCTCTTCTGCCTACCTGTTGGGTCTCCTTTAGTTACAGCTCCACGCTCCTAGCCTTTACTGGAAGACCGTGGAGGTCTTGTGTTGGGGGCCAGACTGCTTCAGACGATGTCTGCAGACCTCTCACAACCGGATACCTTCACCACCGTCTGACTCTTCCAAACCGTTGCCTGGTCTCCCAGACCAGTAACAAGACTTTGCTGATGAGTTCTCTGAAAAGCAGGCTGACGCGTTAGCACCCCATCGGCCATACGATTGCCCTATAGATCTACTTCTTAGTGCTAGGCCCACTCGTGGTAGAGTGTATCCACTCTCTGTCCCGAAAACCAAAGCCAAGTCTGCGTACATCAAGGAGAACCTGCAGAAGGGCTTCATCCGAAAGTCTTCCTCACTAGCTGGAGCAGGGTTCTTCTTTGTCCAGAAAGATGGATCTCTCTGCCCGGGCATCGACTATATATCCTACTCATTGCAGGTGTACCTTGGAGGGGGATTACACATCACTTTCTATTGCTCTCTTCTCCTTGCTCTGTGCACTACAGATCTATCCTGGCCATTCCGGGGCTATCTTGCACGGGGAAAGCACTACACCTCTTTTTCTATAGAATATGCCCCCATGTCACTACCTCTATATCCCGCTCATTCCAGGTGTACCTTGCACAGGTAGGTATCACACATCGGTATATTCGCACAGTCCACTGAGCACTACAGAAATATCCTCTTCATTCTGGCTCCATCTCACTAATTAAACCAATTAAAACCATATTTTACATCTTTTCCCATAGGAAATAATAATCATTCTTTTTCTTTATGCTTTTTAGTATGTCCCCTGTCTGTCATGTCATATATAAATTAACAGTATCTCCCCCCCAATAATGTGTTATTATACTCCTCCTCACCATACTGTGTTATTATACTCCTCCTCACCATACTGTGTTATTATACTCCTCCTCACCATACTGTGTTATTATACTCCTCCCCCAATACTGTAATTTTACTCCTCCCCCCCATACTATGTTATTATACCCCCCCATACTGTGTTATTATATTCCTCCCCCATACTGTGTTGTTATACTCCCTCCCATCTGTATCCAGCACTATACCGCAAACACACTGCCTGCCACCATCTATATCCACCAATATACCTTACACACTGCCTGCCACCATCTATATCCACCACTATACCGCACGCACTGCCGCCATCTATATCACCGACTATACCGCACACACTGCCGCCATCTATATCCACCACTGTACCGCACGCACTGCTGCCACCATCTATATCCACCACTATACTGCACACACACTGCTGCCATCTACTGTATATCCACCACTATACCGCATACACTGCCTGCCGCCATCTATATCCACCACTATACTGCACACACTGCTGCCATCTATATCCACCACTATACCGCACACACTGCCTGCTGCCATCTATATCCACCACTATACCGCACACACTGCCTGCTGCCATCTATATCCACCACTATACTGCACACACACTGCCGCCATCTATATCCACTATACCGCACACACTGCCTGCTGCCATCTATATCCACCACTGCATCTATATCCACCACTATACCGCACACACTGCCTGCCAACATCTATATCCACCACTATACTGCACACACTGCTGCCATCTATATCCACCATTATACAACACACACTGCTGCCATCTATATCCACCATTATACAACACACACTGCTGTCATCTTTATCCACCACTATACTGCACACACTGCTGCCATCTATATCCACCATTATACAACACACACTGCTGCCATCTATATCCACCATTATACAACACACACTGCTGTCATCTTTATCCACCACTATACCGCACACACTTCCTGCCACCATCTATATCCACCACTATACTGCACACACACTGCTGCCATCTACTGTATATCCACCACTATACTGCACACACTGCTGCCATCTACTGTATATCCACCACTATACCACACACACTGCCTGCCGCCATCTATATCCACCACTATACCGCACACACTGCCTGCTGCCATCTATATCCACCACTATACTGCACACACTGCTGCCATCTATATCCACCATTATACAACACACACTGCTGCCATCTATATCCACCACTATACTGCACACACTGCTGCCATCTATAACCACCATTATACAGCACACACTGCTGCCATCTATATCCACCACTATACCGCACACACTGCCTGCTGCCATCTATATCCACCACTATACCGCACACACACTGCTGCCATCTATATCCACCACTATACCGCACACACTGCCTGCCGCCATCTATATCCACCACTATACCGCACACACACTGTTGCCATCTACTGTATATCCACCACTATACCGCACATACTGCCTGCCGCCATCTGTATCCACCACTATACCGCACACACTGCCTGCCGCCATCTATATCCATCACTATACCGCACACACACTGCCGCCATCTATCACCACCACTATACCGCACACACTGCCTGCTGCCATCTATATCCACCACTATACCGCGCACACACACTGCCGCCATCTATATCCACCACTATCACTGGTCACTTTGTGTCTTGCAGGTCCCTAGGATGCCGCATAAGATCGGCTTTGTGGTTGTCGGCTCCTCTGGACATGAGGACGGGTTCAGCGCCAAAGAGTTAATGGTGCACGCGCCCACAGTCAGCGGCTGGCGCTCCCCGCGGTAAGTGTGCTATTTACAATTACACATGATAAAATTAAATTAGAATAAATAAAAATACAGTGGTGCCTTGGATTAGGAGTATAATTGGTTCTGGGACGGCGCTTGTGATCAAAATTCACTCTTACACCGAAGCAGATTTTCCCATAAGAAATCACTGATCTGCAGACAATTGGTTCCACACCCCAAATATACTGATTATTATTCTGAATAACATGTAGAAGAGATGAAACAATGAGAAGCAGCTGGATATGTGATATATAAGTTACTGTACAGTATAGCAGCATGTGGTGTATAATGTATAGTAACTGTATAACCCTGATAACAACAGCAGCTGGATATGTGATATATAAGTTACTGTACAGTATAGCAGCATGTGGTGTATAATGTATAGTAACTGTATAACCCTGATAACACAGCAGCTGGATATGTGATATATAAGTTACTGTACAGTATAGCAGCATGTGGTGTATAATGTATAGTAACTGTATAACCCTGATAACACAGCAGCAGCTGGATATGTGATATATAAGTTACTGTACAGTATAGCAATCAGCATGTGGTGTATAATGTATAGTAACTGTATAACCCCGATAACACAGCAGCTGGATATGTGATATATAAGTTACTGTACAGTATAGCAGCATGTGGTGTATAATGTATAGTAACTGTATAACCCTGATAACACAGCAGCTGGATATATGACATATAAGTTACTGTACAGTATAGCAGCATGTGGTATATAATGTATAGTAACTGTATAACCCTGATAACACAGCAGCAGCTGGATATGTGATATATAAGTTACTGTACAGTATAGCAGCATGTGGTGTATAATGTATAGTAACTGTATAACCCTGATAACACAGCAGCTGGATATGTGATATATAAGTTACTGTACAGTATAGCAGCATGTGGTATATAATGTATAGTAACTGTATAACCCTGATAACACAGCAGCTGGATATGTGATATATAAGTTACTGTACAGTATAGCAGCATGTGGTATATAATGTATAGTAACTGTATAACCCTGATAACACAGCAGCAGCTGGATATGTGATATATAAGTTACTGTACAATATAGCAGCATGTGGTATATAATGTATAGTAACTGTATAACCCTGATAACACAGCAGCTGGATATGTGATATATAAGTTACTGTACAGTATAGCAGCATGTGGTATATAATGTATAGTAACTGTATAACCCTGATAACACTGCAGCAGCTGGATATGTGATATATAAGTTACTGTACAGTATAGCAGCATGTGGTATATAATGTATAGTAACTGTATAACCCTGATAACACAGCAGCTGGATATGTGATATATAAGTTACTGTACAGTATAGCAGCATGTGGTATATAATGTATAGTAACTGTATAACCCTGATAACACAGCAGCAGCTGGATATGTGATATATAAGTTACTGTACAGTATAGCAGCATGTGGTATATAATGTATAGTAACTGTATAACCCTGATAACACTGCAGCTGGATATGTGATATATAAGTTACTGTACAGTATAGCAGCATGTGGTGTATAATGTATAGTAACTGTATAACCCTGATAACACTGCAGCTGGATATGTGATATATAAGTTACTGTACAGTATAGCAATCAGCATGTGGTGTATAATGTATAGTAACTGTATAACCCTGATAACACAGCAGCTGGATATGTGATATATAAGTTACTGTACAGTATAGCAGCATGTGGTATATAATGTATAGTAACTGTATAACCCTGATAACACAGCAGCTGGATATGTGATATATAAGTTACTGTACAGTATAGCAATCGGCATGTGGTGTATAATGTATAGTAACTGTATAACCCTGATAACACTGCAGCTGGATATGTGATATATAAGTTACTGTACAGTATAGCAATCAGCATGTGGTGTATAATGTATAGTAACTGTATAACCCTGATAACACAGCAGCTGGATATGTGATATATAAGTTACTGTACAGTATAGCAGCATGTGGTATATAATGTATAGTAACTGTATAACCCTGATAACACTGCAGCTGGATATGTGATATATCATCTAACACGCCAAAGTCGCATCATTACACCACTATCACAGCCTCTCAACTATACACTGCAAACACTATATAACCTCTGTAATGGGGAAAATACACCAGGAAACCATAGGGAAAAGGCAAAAGGCAGGAAGAGGCAGTGGGGTGGCCGGAGGCAGAGGACAGTCCATAGGAAAGAGGCAGAGGACAGTCCATAGGAAAGAGGCAGAGGACAGTCCATAGGAAAGAGGCAGAGGACAGTCCATAGGAAAGAGGCAGAGGACAGTCCATAGAAAAGAGGCAGCGGGGTGGCCGGAGGCAGAGGACAGTCCATAGGATAGAGGCAGCAGGCCCACGGCTCCCCCATGGAGGGCTTGTTCTTCCTTGATCTGGACATATTTTAATGTGTGTTCGGACGACACTTTAGGGTGCCTTCACACCTACCGGATCCACAGCGGATCTCACTTCTGCGGATTCGAATCGAGAACCGCTGAGGATCCGGTATCCATTTAACCCTTATGATAGCCAATATTCGTGCTTTGACTCGCCGGTGCCCGCAGCCCTGCCGTCGCATCCCCCCATCCCAGCCACATCCCCCCCCATCAGCCCGCCGCCGCCGAGAGCATACAGTACCTGCTTGGCGGCGCGGCTGCAGTGAGGCTGCCGGCTCCGGTCCCGCTCAGATCAGCTGAGCGGGACCGGAGCCGGAAGCCTCACTGCAGCCGCGCCGCCGACCAGGTAATGTTTCCTCACGGCGGCGGGCCGGAGATGGGCTGATGGGGGGATGTGCCGCCGCCGGGGATGGGGGATGTGACTGCGGGGCTGCGGGCCCCAGGGAGGGGCTCTGAGAACAGTCCAAGCACGAGTGACCACTGATATGCGGCAGCACTAATGTGGTCTTGTGAAATCCCTGGGCTGGCAAGATGCAAAATTGTGAAGGGAGTCCAACATGAATGACCTGAAGAAGACAGAAACAATTAACAGGTTAAAAAACAATGAAGCAGTGGAGAGCTTCTAACAGCGACCAAAACCGTGCAAAACATTGTTACACAGTGTACACTACCAAACACGCAAAGGGCTAGTGATATGCTGTATTACAGGGCCGGGCTAGTGATCTGGTGTGTGACAGGGCCGGGCTAGTGATCTGGTGTGTGTGACACGGCCGGGCTAGTGATCTGGTGTGTGTGACAGGGCCGGGCTAGTGATCTGGTGTGTGTGTGACACGGCCGGGCTAGTGATCTGGTGTGTGACAGGGCCGGGCTAGTGATCTGGTGTGTGTGACAGGGCCGGGCTAGTGATCTGGTGTGTGTGACACGGCCGGGCTAGTGATCTGGTGTGTGACAGGGCCGGGCTAGTGATCTGGTGTGTGACAGGGCCGGGCTAGTGATCTGGTGTGTGACAGGGCCGGGCTAGTGATCTGGTGTGTGTGACACGGCCGGGCTAGTGATCTGGTGTGTGTGACACGGCCGGGCTAGTGATCTGGTGTGTGTGACAGGGCCGGGCTAGTGATCTGGTGTGTGTGACACGGCCGGGCTAGTGATCTGGTGTGTGACAGGGCCGGGCTAGTGATCTGGTGTGTGTGACACGGCCGGGCTAGTGATCTGGTGTGTGACAGGGCCGGGCTAGTGATCTGGTGTGTGTGACAGGGCCGGGCTAGTGATCTGGTGTGTGTGACACGGCCGGGCTAGTGATCTGGTGTGTGACAGGGCCGGGCTAGTGATCTGGTGTGTGTGACAGGGCCGGGCTAGTGATCTGGTGTGTGTGACACGGCCGGGCTAGTGATCTGGTGTGTGACAGGGCCGGGCTAGTGATCTGGTGTGTGTGACAGGGCCGGGCTAGTGATCTGGTGTGTGTGACAGGGCCGGGCTAGTGATCTGGTGTGTGACAGTTGATTAAAAATAAATAGATAAAAAAGAACTCTGGGTTGAGCCTTTTATAAACTGAATTTGAGTCCCTTTGGGACAACTCTCCAAACACTGAGGTGGACGCCCCTGGGTTGCGTCTTGTGTCGTTTATTAATGGCCCATGAAGCCGATGGTTGAGGAGGAGGAAATGAGCTGAAGCATGCACGTCATACACTTTGTTGGGGTGATAGCGGGGCCCCCGGAATTGTCTGTCAGAGCAGAGAACACACATGGCACTTCATGTCTTGCTGCTTTCCACCCTAAAGCTGGGTTCACACACTGTATACTTCAGGCAGTATTTGTGAGGCTGTATAGCAACCAAAACCAGGAGTGGATTGAAAACACAGAAAGGCTATGTTCACATAATGTTGTAATTGAGTGGATGGCCGTCATTTAATGGCAAATTTTTGCTGTTATTTTAAAACAACGGCTGTTATATTGAAATAATGGCCGTTATTTACTGTTATATGACGGCCATCCACTCAATTTCAACATTGTGTGAACAGATCCTTTCTGTGTTTTCAATCCACTCCTGGTTTTGGTTGCTATGAGGACCTGACATGAGGACCAAATACAGCCTCAAATATACATAGTGTGAACCCAGCATAAGGCTGCATTCACACGTTCAGTGATTTTCCCGGTCCGTGATTGTGGTCCGGCAGCTACCTCCGTGATCCGTGCAAAACAGTCCGTTTTTCATCCCTTTTGTATCTGTGTCCGTTTTTTTCACGGATCTGTCTTACAGCATTTTAAATGACATTGATTACATCACATCCGTGTTTTTCACGGATGAACACTGATGTCACATCCATGTACATCCGTGAAAAACACGGATCTCATTGATTTCTATGGGGAATTCTTTCCGTGCATCCGAGTAATGACATGTCCTATTTTTCAACGGAACGGATTACGGATCAGTGAAATCACGGAACATCTGAATAGCCCCATAAAAGCAATGGGCTGTAAAATTGACCGTGCGCACAGATCCGTGAGCATGGACAACTTCCCGGAACGTGTGAATGCAGCCTTAGGGTGCCTTCACACCTACCGTATCGCAGCAGAAAATCCGCTGCAGATCCGCAGCAGATTTAACTAAATGAATGAACACAGCATCAAATACGCACTGTCAAATCCGCTGCGGATCCGCAGCGGATTTTCTGCTGCGATACGGTAGGTGTGAAGGCACCCTTACAGATACAATGGCAGCACTGGCAGCTGACAGGGGGCTGAGCTAGTCTGTGCTAATGCCCCGGCCTGGGTTGAATACCCTCTCAGAGAGAACACTGGCGGAGGGCAGGCCAGCACCTCCTAGGCGTAGAGCTACAGTTCCAACCACACGTCCAGCTTGTAGTAGGGTGCAGAGGGGTCGGGGAGGACAGGGTTATGCTTGGCCAGGTACTCACTCAATACTTCTCCCTTCTTCCTCCTGCTCCTAATAGGCCCCGCAGTGGTGGAAGTTTCCCGAGGGGGTGCCATAAAAGTGTCCCACACCTTCCAGAGTGTTCTCCTGATGGCTGTGGAGTGCACTGTAACTCAATTTTTCTTTGTATACTCCTATATATATTCTAGCTGTATACACTAGTTCTTTATGCCGACAGGCCATAGTTGGCGGCTGTATGGCTAAATGCAGTATACGACTAGTTTACAGGTGTATTAGCCATATACTCTGTTGTGCCCACAGGCCAGAGGTGAGAGGCATTGAACTGTTTTCTATCAGGCAATGACCCCGAAGAACTAGCTGCGTGACTGGCTGTCTGTGTCCCTGTGATATGCGGAGGAAGCTGCTATATACTGGGCTGTGATACCTGACAATATAGGATTTTCTGGCGTACTTCTATACCACAGTTGCAATAGTCTGCTATATATGTGTGTGTGTGTGTATATACAGATATATATAGCACGCTGGCAGTGCGAGAACAGCGTCTCCATTCATTGGTTAGGTTATTCATGTGATCTCTAGGGTATAAGAACTTGGGACGTCCTGCTCGTCATCAGACGCTTTCTTGGACCTAGACAGGGAGAGTGTGTGGAGCTACAACTATACACAGCAGAGTTTTATCACCCAACATTCAGTGATTGTATCAGCTGCTGGCAGCCCATCAGTGTGTTCTCACTCAGAGTATTATACATCTACCATCCTGGGGGAATTATTATACTGGGGGGGGATTATTATACATCTACCATCCTGGGGGAATTATTATACTGGGGGGGGATTATTATATATCTACCATCCTGGGGGAATTATTATACTGGGGGGGGATTATTATACATCTACCATCCTGGGGGAATTATTATACTGGGGGGGGATTATTATACTGGGGGGGAATTATTATACTGGGGGGGGATTATTATACATCTACCATCCTGGGGGAATTATTATACTGGGGGGGGATTATTATATATCTACCATCCTGGGGGAATTATTATACTGGGGGGATTATTATACATCTACCATCCTGGGGGAATTATTATACTGGGGGGGGATTATTATACATCTACCATCCTGGGGGAATTATTATACTGGGGGGGGATTATTATATATCTACCATCCTGGGGGAATTATTATACTGGGGGGATTATTATACATCTACCATCCTGGGGGAATTATTATACTGGGGGGGGGATTATTATACATCTACCATCCTGGGGGAATTATTATACTGGGGGGATTATTATATATCTACCATCCTGGGGGAATTATTATACTGGGGGGGATTATTATATATCTACCATCCTGGGGGAATTATTATACATCTACCATCCTGGGGGGATTATTATACTCCGGGGGGGGATTATTATACTCCGGGGGGTGATTATTATACATCTACCATCCTGGGGGGATTATTATATATCTACCATCCTGGGGGAATTGTTATACTGGGGGGGGGGGGGGGTTATTATATATCTACCACTCTGGGGGAATTGTTATACTTGGGGGGGGGGGGGATTATTATATATCTACCATCCTGGGGGAATTATTATACTGGGGGGGGATTATTATATATCTACCATCCTGGGGGAATTATTATACATCTACCATCCTGGGGGGATTATTATACTCCGGGGGGGGGGGGGATTATTATACATCTACCATCCTGGGGGGATTATTATACTCCGGGGGGGGGGATTATTATATATCTACCATCCTGGGGGAATTGTTATACTTGGAGGGGGGGGGATTATTATACATCTACCATCCTAGGGGGATTATTATACTCGGGGGGGGGGGGGGGGATTATTATATATCTACCATCCTGGGGGGATTATTATACTGGGGGAGGGGGTTGTTATACATCTACCATCCTGGGGGGATTATTATACTGGGGGAGGGGGTTGTTATACATCTACCATCCTGGGGGAAATAATATACAGTCATGGCCAGAAGTTCTGAGAATGACACAAATCTTCTATTTCCCATGATCCTCTGCCCTCTGGTTTTTCTGTGTGTTTGTCAGATGTTTTTATCACATACAGAAATATAATTTCCATCATATTATGAGTAACAGAATCTTATACTGACAGACTGAGTTACTGCAGCAAGTCTATAATATTTGCAGTGTTGTCCCTTCTTCTTCAGGACCTCTGCAATTCTCCCCGGCTGCTCTCATCAACTTCTGGACCAAATCCTGACTGATAGTCGTCCATTCTTGCACAATCAATGCTTGCATTTTGTCAGAATTTGTTGGTTTTTGTTTGTCCACCCGTCTCTTGATGATTGGCCACAAGTTCTCAATGGGATTAAGATCTGGGGAGTTTCCAGGCCATGGACCCAAAATCTCTGTTTTTGTTCCCTGAGCCATTTAGTTATCCCCTTTGCTTTATGGCAAGGTGCTCCATCATGCTGGAAAAGGCATTGTTGATGGCCAAACTGCTCTTGGAGGGTTGGGAGAAGTTGCTCTTGGAGGACATTCTGGTCCCATTCTTTATTCATGGCCGTGTTTTTAGGCAAGACTGTGAGAGAGCCGATTCCCTTGGCTGAGAAGCTACCCCACACATGAATGGTTTCAGGATGCCGGTTATAGTTGGCATGAGACAAGACTGGTGGTAGCGCTCACCTCGTCTTCTCCCAATAAGCTGTTTTCCAGATGTCCCAAACAATCGGAAAGGGGATTCATCAGAGACAATGACTTTCCCCCATTCCTCACCAGTCCGCTCCTTGCACCTTTCCCCCAGTCCTCAGCAGTCCGCTCCCTGGACCTTTCCCCCAGTCCTCAGCAGTCCGCTCCCTGGACCTTTCCCCCAGTCCTCAGCAGTCCACTCCCTGCACCTTTCCCCCAGTCCTCACCAGTCCGCTCCCTGCACCTTTCCCCCAGTCCTCAGCAGTCCGCTCCCTGGACCTTTCCCCCAGTCCTCAGCAGTCCGCTCCCTTGACCTTTCCCCCAGTCCTCAGCAGTCCGCTCCCTGGACCTTTCCCCCAGTCCTCAGCAGTCCGCTCCCTGGACCTTTCCCCCAGTCCTCAGCAGTCCGCTCCCTGGACCTTTTCCCCCAGTCCTCAGCAGTCCGCTCCCTGGACCTTTCCCCCAGTCCTCAGCAGTCCGCTCCCTGGACCTTTCCCCCAGTCCTCAGCAGTCCGCTCCCTGGACCTTTCCCCCAGTCCTCAGCAGTCTGTCCCTGATGTTTTTTCTGGAGAGAAGTGGCTTCTTTGCTGCCCTCCATGAGACCAGGCCTTGCTCCAAGAGTCTCCTCAGTCTCACAGTGCACAGTGCAGATGCCCTCACACCTGCCTGCTGCCATTCCTGAGCAAGCTCTGCACTGCTGGTAGCCCCATCCTGCAGCTGACCACACTTTCTTGGGCACCCTGGAGCCTTTTTGGCAACAATGGAACCTCTCTCCTTGAAGTTCATGATGATGCGATAGATTGGTGACTGAGGTGCAATCTCTCTAGCTGCGATACTCTTCCCTGTTAGGCCATTTTTTTGCAGTGCAATGATGACTGCACATGTTTTTTTAGAGATAACTAGAAGAGAAACAATGATGCCAAGCACCAGCCTCCTTTAAAGTGTCCAGTGGTGTCATTCTTACTTAATCATAACAGATTGATCTCCAGCCCTGTCCTCATCAACACCCACACCTGTGTTACTGGAGCAATCACTGAAACAATGTTAGCTGCTCCTTGTAAGGCCGGGCTGCAATGATGGGGAAATGTGTTTTGGGGAATAAAGTTAATTTTCTAGGCAAATATTGACTGCAAGTAATTGCTGTTAAGCTGATCCCTCTGTATAACATCCTGGGGTGTATGCAAATTGCCATTTTAAAAACTGAACCAGTAGACTTTGTAAAAATTTATATTTGTATCATTCTCAAAACTTTTGGCCATGACTGTACATCTACCATCCTGTTCTCATCATGGGGGATTGATGACAGAATGATGGGATCCGAGGGGGGGGGGGGGGGGGGGGGGGGGGGGGGGGGGGGCAGAGCAGCATGTTTGTCTGGGGCTTCCAGCTTCCTGGCTGCGTTGTATGTAACTGTAGGACACATGGATGTTATATCGGTCATTTTTCCTTGTCTTTCTGGCAGGTACTGTCAGTATCCTCAAGAAATCGTCCTACAGATGGTGGAGCGGTGTCGGATCCGGAAGCTGCAGCTGCTCGCTCATCAGTACATGATTTCCTCCAAGATAGAGTTCTACATATCCGAAAGTCTCCCTGAGTACTTCACCCCCTACCAGACCGAGCGCTTCCGCAGGCTGGGGTATGTACCCTCACTCACCCCCTACCAGACCGAGCGCTTCCGCAGGCTGGGGTATGTACCCTCACTCACCACCTACCAGACAGAGCACCCCCCGCAGGCTGGGGTACATACCCTCACTCACCCCCTACCAGACAGAGCGCCCCCCGCAGGCTGGGGTACATACCCTCACTCACCCCCTACCAGACAGAGCGCCCCCCGCAGGCTGGGGTACATACCCTCACTCACCCCCTACCAGACAGAGCGCCCCCCGCAGGCTGGGGTACATACCCTCACTCACCCCCTACCAGACAGAGCACCCCCCGCAGGCTGGGGTACATACCCTCACTCACCCCCTACCAGACAGAGCGCCCCCCGCAGGCTGGGGTACATACCATGGGACTGGTTCTTATACTTCTGTCCTGTACAGGGTCATAAGTCTCCATCTTTGTGCATTATACTGATGTTGTACTTTCCTCTGCCCCCTCTCAGGTACGTAGCGTTATCAGACAATGAGAAGACCGGTTACAAGGCCCGAGAGCTGAAGTCCGTGTACGTGGATGCTGTGGGGCAGTACCTGAAACTCATCTTTCATAAGAACTTCGGCAATAGATATAACCTGTACAACCAGGTAACTAGGAGTCCGGGAATAATATTTATCTGTGCTCCAGGAATATAACAGGACCCAGGGGATCCCTATAGAAGTCAGTGCTATTATAGATGGCGGCAGTGTTATATATAAAGAGTATTACAGGGAGTAGTGGTGATGACCCCTCCGCCATGTCCGGGACCAGTGTGCTGCATATAGTAGGTTCCTTATGGATGACCCCTCCGCCACGTCCGGGACCAGGGTGCTGCATATAGTAGGTTCCTTATGGATGACCCCTCCGCCACGTCCGTGACCAGGGTGCTGCATATAGTAGGTTCCTTATGGATGACCCCTCCGCCACGTCCGTGACCAGGGTGCTGCATATAGTAGGTTCCTTATGGATGACCCCTCCGCCACGTCCGTGACCAGGGTGCTGCATATAGTAGGTTCCTTATGGATGACCCCTCCGCCACGTCCGTGACCAGTGTGCTGCATATAGTAGGTTCCTTATGGGTGATTGGTAATGACCCCTCCGCCATGTCCGGGACCAGTGTGCTGCATATAGTAGGTTCCTTATGGGTGATTGGTAATGACCCCTCCGCCATGTCCGGGACCAGTGTGCTGCATATAGTAGGTTCCTTA
The DNA here is from genome assembly GCA_027789725.1 of Dendropsophus ebraccatus. NCBI lineage: Eukaryota > Metazoa > Chordata > Amphibia > Anura > Hylidae > Dendropsophus > Dendropsophus ebraccatus. The sequence continues at coordinate 53,426,231 of JAQFWZ010000018.1, forward strand.
TGGATGACTCCTCCGCCATGTCCGGGACCAGTGTGCTGCATATAGTAGGTTCCTTATGGATGACCCCTCCGCCATGTCCGGGACCAGTGTGCTGCATATAGTAGGTTCCTTATGGATGACCCCTCCGCCATGTCCGGGACCAGTGTGCTGCATATAGTAGGTTCCTTATGGATGACCCCTCCGCCATGTCCGGGACCAGTGTGCTGCATATAGTAGGTTCCTTATGGATGACCCCTCCACCACGTCCGTGACCAGTGTGCTGCATATAGTAGGTTCCTTATGGATGACCCCTCCGCCACGTCCGTGACCAGGGTGCTGCATATAGTAGGTTCCTTATGGATGACCCCTCCGCCACGTCCGTGACCAGGGTGCTGCATATAGTAGGTTCCTTATGGATGACCCCTCCGCCACGTCCGTGACCAGGGTGCTGCATATAGTAGGTTCCTTATGGATGACCCCTCCGCCACGTCCGTGACCAGTGTGCTGCATATAGTAGGTTCCTTATGGGTGATTGGTAATGACCCCTCCGCCATGTCAGGGACCAGTGTGCTGCATATAGTAGGTTCCTTATGGGTGATTGGTAATGACCCCTCCGCCATGTCCGGGACCAGTGTGCTGCATATAGTAGGTTCCTTATGGATGACCCCTCCGCCATGTCCGGGACCAGTGTGCTGCATATAGTAGGTTCCTTATGGATGACCCCTCCGCCATGTCCGGGACCAGTGTGCTGCATATAGTAGGTTCCTTATGGATGACCCCTCCGCCATGTCCGGGACCAGTGTGCTGCATATAGTAGGTTCCTTATGGATGACCCCTCCGCCATGTCCGGGACCAGTGTGCTGCATATAGTAGGTTCCTTATGGGTGACTGGTAATGACCCCTCCGCCATGTCCGGGACCAGTGTGCTGCATATAGTAGGTTCCTTATGGGTGATTGGTAATGACCCCTCCGCCATGTCCGGGACCAGTGTGCTGCATATAGTAGGTTCCTTATGGATGACCCCTCCGCCATATCCGGGACCAGTGTGCTGCATATAGTAGGTTCCTTATGGATGACCCCTCCGCCATGTCCGGGACCAGTGTGCTGCATATATTAGGCTCCTTATCAGTGACTGGTGATGACGCTGTGTTTCTCTTCTCTCTTTATAGGTTGCACTCATAGCAATAAATATCATTGGTGACCCTGTGGACTATAATGAAGAGAACCTGGTAAGTCCCGGCATTAATAGGTGGGGAGGCCATCACGCCAGGCAGTCAGCGCTTGGAGGGGCTTGTGATTGGCGGCCACAGTCCCTCCCGCTCTGGTTTAACCGTTTAAAGTCTAGAATAGTTCTCCCACCTATTCTGCCGGCAGATGCAGCTCACACTGGGTACTAAAGGTCCCATCAAGTTTTGTGCATATGTGCTGTTCATCAGAGAAAGTCTTGTGCATGGAACTTGCTGGGTGCTGGACGGTTGCCTTGGTAACTGTACCCCCCCCTGCATCATCGGTGTCTCCCCACACCGATCCTCTGCCTCCAGCAATCCCATAGCGTGTTATAAGGTGTATTACTGGGAACCACTTATTGACTGACTTACTAAATGGTTAATGGTAATCTCCCCCCCCCTCTCTCTCTCTCTCTCTCTCTCTCTCTCTCTCTCTCTCTCTCTCTCTCTCTCTCTAGATAGATAGATAGAGAGATAAATAGATAGATATACCTTCTCCTATAGGAGTGCTCTATTGTAGTAGAAGTGAATGCACAGTCTCTACTGATCACTGACTCTTTACTCATTGGCAGCCGACAAGAGATAAACTCATTGATCAGTACCTGGGGAGCAGCCTGGAGGAAGCGGCCATGGATACGTCCTATACTGGGTAAGAAGTGAAAACCATTCCAGAAATATCCTGTGAATGGGCCCGAATGACCCTCTGAGGGGGGGTATTACCCTGTGTGCTCCGGGGGGAGCAGTGACTGATGGGAGGGATGACATCTCTGTACAGCACTGCACTCTATGTTGGTGCTATATATGAATATACAGTACAGTATATAATCAGCATAGAGGTGCAGAACCATCCACCAGGGGGAGCAGTGACATCTCTGTACAGCGCTGCACTCTATGTTGGTGCTATATATGAATATACAGTACAGTATATAATCAGCATAGAGGTGCAGAACCATCCACCAGGGGGATCTACAGCGCTGCACTCTATGTTGGTGCTATATATGAATATACAATACAGTATATAATCAGCATAGAGGTGCAGAACCATCCACCAGGGGGAGCAGTGACATCTCTGTACAGCACTGCACTCTATGTTAGTGCTATATATGAATATACAGTACAGTATATAATCAGCATAGAGGTGCAGCTTACTGGGAAATCCACCAGGGGGAGCAGTGACCCTGAGAATGGTCGGTGACTGAGCTGACTCTGTGGGGAGATTAGAGTAAACCACTTCCCGCCGTCTTCTCTTCATCCAACCCCCTTACATGATGCTGCTGGACATGCTGGTCCATCTGGTTCATCCACTCACATCTCTAGTGTAGTAATGATGCCACTGGGCATGCTGGTTCTTCTGGTGCACCCTGCTTGCTCCATTCATGTGAGTGGGGATCAGCAGTAAGAAGGGTTATGTCCCAAATTAGTTCTCATAGGACCCTGAATGTGTGAATGAATCCGTTACAGTATATACTCACTGTGTCTCATATCTATAGAGGATGGAGGGGTGATATATACTGCCCTATACTGACTGTGTGTAATATCTATAGAGGATGGATGGAGGGGTGATATATACCGCCCTATACTGACTGTGTCATATCTATAGAGGATGGATGGAGGGGTGATATATATACTGCCCTATACTGACTGTGTGTGATATGTATAGAGGATGGATGGAGGGGTGATATATACCGCCCTATACCGACTGTGTGTGATATCTATAGAGGATGGATGGAGGGGTGATATATACCGCCCTATACTGACTGTGTGTGATATCTATAGAGGATGGATGGAGGGGTGATATATACCGCCCTATACCGACTGTGTCATATCTATAGAGGATGGAGGGGTGATATATACCGCCCTATACTGACTGTGTCATATCATCTATAGAGGATGGATGGAGGGGTGATATATATACTGCCCTATACTGACTGTGTGTGATATGTATAGAGGATGGATGGAGGGGTGATATATACCGCCCTATACCGACTGTGTGTGATATCTATAGAGGATGGATGGAGGGGTGATATATACCGCCCTATACTGACTGTGTGTGATATCTATAGAGGATGGATGGAGGGGTGATATATACCGCCCTATACCGACTGTGTCATATCTATAGAGGATGGAGGGGTGATATATACCGCCCTATACTGACTGTGTCATATCATCTATAGAGGATGGATGGAGGGGTGATATATACCGCCCTATACTCGCTGTGTGTGATATCTATAGAGCAGGGGTCCTCAACTGGCGGACCGCGGTCCGAACCCGGACCGCGGAGGCCAGCTGTCCGGACCCCTGGTCAGACCTCCTAACCGCCCCGGATCCGGTCCGTCACGCTCCCCACCGCACTGCCTCCCGCCCCATAGGCGTACTGTCCTTAGATGCCAGTACGCCTGTGGGGCTGGGGGCAGTGTCGGTCCGGCCCCCGGCTGATACGCGCTCTCTGGGGATGTCCCGGGGATTCCCCAGCAGAGCGCGCACCACAGACCTCAGTGTACGCTGCCGGCCTGTCCTTCCCGGAAGTGCAGGCCGGCGGCATACGCTGAGGTCACTGATGCGCGCCCTGCTGGGGAATCCCCGGGACATCCCTACAGAGCGCGTATCAGCCGGGGGCCGGACCGACGGGAAGAGAAGAAGACAGCCGCAGCGGGGAACGAGGTGCTAGGTGAGTTGTTTTTGTTATTTTTTTTTTCTGTCTGGGGGGCATCTACAAGGGGAGAGCGCACAGGTGGACTATATACTACAGGGGGGACCTCACAGGGGGCTATATACTACTGAGGGGGCTATATACTACTGGGGGGAGCGCACAGGGGGCTATATACTACAGGGGGGACCTCACAGGGGGCTATATACTACAGAGGGGGCTATATACTACTGGGGGGAGCGCACAGGGGGCTATATACTACAGGGGGGTCCTCACAGGGGGCTATATACTACTGAGGGGGCTATATACTACTGGGGGGAGCGCACAGGGGGTTATATACTACAGGGGGGACCTCACAGGGGCTATATACTACAGGGGGGACCTCACAGGGGCTATATACTACAAGGGGGACCTCACAGGGGGCTATATACTACTGAGGGGGCTATATACTACTGGGGGGAGCGCACAGGGGGCTATATACTACAGGGGGGACCTCACAGGGGGCTATATACTACTGAGGGGGCTATATACTACAGGGGGGACCTCACAGGGGGCTATATACTACAGGGGGGACCTCACAGGGGGCTATATACTACTGAGGGGGCTATATACTACTGGGGGAAGCGCACAGGGGGTTATATACTACAGGGGGGACCTCACAGGGGCTATATACTACAGGGGGAAAGCACAAGGGGGGCTATATACTACTGGGGGGGATCTCACAGGGGGCTATATACTACTGGGGGGAGAGCACAGGGGCGCTATATACTACTGGGGGGAGCTCACAGGGGGCTATATACTACAGGGGGACAGCGCACGGGGGGTCTATATACTACAGGGGGAGCTCACAGGGGGCTATATACTACAGGGGGAGCTCACAGGGGGGCTATATACTACTTGGGGGGAGCTCACGGGGGCTATATACTACTTGGGGGGAGCTCACGGGGGCTATATACTACTGGGGGGAGCTCACGGGGGCTATATACTACTGGGGGGAGCTCACAGGGGGCTATATACTACAGGGGAGAGCACAGGGGGACTATATACTACTGGGGGGAGCTCACAGGGGGCTATATACTACTGGGGGACAGCGCACAGAGGGCTATATACTACAGGGGGAGAGCGCACAGGGAGGCTATATACTACTGGGGGAGCTCACAGGGGGCTATATTCTACAGGGGGAGAGCGCACAGGGAGGCTATATGCTACTGGGGGGAGCTCACAGGGGGCTATATACTACAGGGGGAGAGCGCACAGGGGGGCTATATACTACTGGGGGAGCAACAGGGGGCTATATACTTACTGAGGGAGAGCGCACAGGGGGGGCTATACACTACTGGGGGAGCAACAGGGGGGCTATATACTACCAGGGCAGTCACCCCCTTTGTACCTAATATCAAAGGCCTGGTGAGAGAGAAAAAAATGCCAGTTTTCCCGCTAATAAGCAGCAATTCTGTATATAAATAGTTGAACGTTTGTGACAAAGTAACAAAACCTGTTTCCTACTGATGTTCAGCTCGGACCTTCACCTGACAATAGACCCCTGTAAGTGGACCCTCACTAAAAGTTGTTGAGTACCCCTGCTATAGAGGATGGATGGAGGGGGGATATATACCGCCCTATACCAACTGTGTCATATCTATAGAGGACGGAGGGGTGATATATATACGCATTGCAATCCATTCATACAGGGGACATGTGTGTGCGTGCGTCTCCGCCTGTGTCACAGACTCCATTCTATTCCACCTCATGATCAATGGTAACTCTATGCTTCCCTCCGGTGATGTAGCCTATGTAAAAGTCATACACAAACCGGGCAAAGACCCTCATAACCCTGCCTCATACCGCCCGATCTCTGATCAATCAAGACCTGAAAATCCTGACGAAAATAATGGCTGATCGCCTTGCTACCTTTCTACCCAAAATCATAGGTATCCATCAGGCAGGATTCATCCAGGGCAGATCGGCTATAATAAATATACGCACCGTATTGGCCGTCCAAGAAGCCGTCCGTAAGAGACTTCACCCCACTCATTCACCTGCTCACTATTGACGCCGAGAAGGCTTTCGACCACCTTGGTTGGCAATGGTTGGACATGGCCTTAACCAGCTTCGGTATTGTGGGACCTTTCCTCACTCTCCTTTCTAATATTTACAGACACCCTAAAGCCCATATACACACTCCTGGCTTACCATCCGATTTCCTCCCCATTAATAAAGGTAGACGGCAGGGCTGCCCCATGTCACCCCTCTTATTTAATCTAGCACTAGAACCCCTTATCCAATATCTTCTAACTTCTCTAGAATTCAATGGTATTAGAGTGGGAGATGTGGAAGCAAAGGTATTATGTTTTGCTGATGACACTCTAATATTCTTAGAACATCCAAAATTTTAAATCTTTTTTTCGATGTTTCAAATCATTCACATCTAGCCCAAGACAACTATCCTGAAGGAGTCACCGCGGCCAGACATTACCTCACCTATCTAGGCATTAAGATTGGCCACTCTTCCTCTTCTATCTATTCTTAACTACTTCCCTATCTTTAAAAAAATAGAAAATAAAAAAAATGGAAAGATCTTCCCCTATCTATTCTAGGACGCATACAATTAATTAAGATGATGTCTTTCACTAAACTGCTCTACCCAATGCAAATGATCCCTCTCCTCATTACACATAAAGAAGTCACAAAACTCAGATCCCTCTTTACTAACTTAATCTGGAGATCTAAACACCCCCGTATAGCCTATGATACCTTATGTATGTCATCAATCAAGGGTGGCGCCCAATTACCTAATATACGTCTGTATAACCTAGCTGCCATGTGCAGACATATCAGAGACTGGCTCCATCACACCTCCTATTTCTCCAACTCCACCTTAGAATCCTCCCTGGTCCGTCCCTGGTCCCTATCTGCTCTCTTACATTCTACAATCTCTGAGTTACCTAATATACGTCCATATAACCTAGCTGCCATGTGCAGACACATCAGAGACCTCCTACTTCTGTAACTCCACCTTAGAATCCTCCCTGGTCCGTCCCTGGTCCCTATCCGCACTCTTACATTCTACAATCTCTGAGCTACCTCCTCTCCTGAAACAAAACATCCTCCTCCGAGACACTATAGCGTCCTGGAAACATATACGTAAATTATACAATCTGCCTTTCCGCTTATCTAAGTTCTTCACTTTATAGTCCTCCCCTTTTCCACAAGGATCTATTCCCTCTGACTTCTCTATGTAGAAGCATAAACAGATCCACAATCTAGGTCACTTATTAGACCTTGAAAATGGAACATTTCTTCCTTGGCCTGAGACCCAGGTAAAATACGACCTGCCCTCAGACCAACTTAGAAATTACACCCGAATAAGAAAATTAATTCTGAACCGTGTTTCCTCTATTGCATCCGCCGAAAAACTTGGACAATTCCATAGCCTTAGTATTTCCCTACCTACACCCTTACCCCTATCACAACTTTACCACCTCCTCTGCTCGGTTTCCATTAATAAGTCTTCTCCTCCTTTTCTGAAGTGTAAAGCTAAGAGAACTTCATTTCAGAATCCTCCATAAAGCGATATACGCCTGAGACCGTTCTGTTACTTAGTCTCTGGAACATTATCTGAAAAAATGTCCCAAATGTGATGAGCCACGGGCGGACCTCTTCCATTGTTTGTGGCTTTGTAAATCAGTACAATCCTATTGGCTCCTAGTAAAATCCTTTATACATGACGTGTGGTCGCTTACAGTTCCTCTAGATCCAATCACTTATATATTCCATGGTGACCCTGGACCTGTGGCTGATCCCATGTCGCACCATCCTATCCCCCCCCCCCCCCCCCCCCCCCCCCCGCGGTACATCTCACCCTATTACTAGCCCTTACATGTTTATTAAACCATTGGCTACAGCCTAGCCTACCCACCATATTGGTCTAAAGGAAACCTTACACTGGGAGAGGCTGGACACTGTACGCTATAAGGAGGCCATTACAGCTTCCTTCTATAAGAAATGGAAACCATTCCTACCACATGGCTTCTCGCAGGCAGAAAGACGTCCCATCATGTCTCACTTTACCTCAACCACCTGGTATTATAAGATGTTGGCTGCCGGCACCCTGGATCCGTTCTTGTAGGCTTTGCTTTGTACTCTATGTTGTTATGATAAATAGCACCATATATCTTCTATCTACATTCTATGTATAAGTGCAGTAAGATTTAGTTATTGTTGTCAGCCTTGTTTTATTAGTTATGTATATTCGTGAATTTATACAGCTACTGATACTTTTCTTCTGTACCAATGTTATATTATATGAAAACTCAATAAAATGTTTGAACATAAAAAAAAAAAAGACTTCATTCTATGCACGGGCAGATTCCGTCGTCTGTCCAAAGAACAAACTTATTTATTCTTTGGACGGAGGGCGGACCCCGCTGGTGTATAGAATGGAGTCTATGACACGGGTGGAGACGCACGAACGCGCCCGCCTCAGTCCGCCAGCGGGTGCGAGCTGCAGAATGCGCAACAGGTTATCAGTCGCCAATCTGCAGTGTGCATGCACCCTAAGCCTATTGTGTTACCTTTCAGGAAACCTGACGCAATTTCCCCTCTGGATGATTTGGCCTTTGATATGTACCAGGATCCAGAAGTGGCCCAAATTATCCGCAAGCTGGATGAGAAGAAGCAGGAGGCCGTCCACCATGAGCACTACGACTACGCCAAGAAGCTGAAGCAGGCCATTGCTGATCTGCAGAAGGTGAGGAGTAATGCCGATGTATGGGAGCAGGAATACAGCGCCACTGCCGCTGCTGCACCACCAGGCAGACACGGCCATAGCCGATCTGCAGAAGGTGAGGAGTAATGCTGATGTATGGGGGCAGGAATACAGTGCCGCAGCGCCACCAGGCAGAGACACGGCCATAGCTGATCTGCAGAAGGTGAGGAGTAATGCTAATGTATGGGAGCAGGAATACAGTGCCGCAGAGACACGGCCATAGCCGATCTGCAGAAGGTGAGGAGTAATGCCGACAGGATGGGAGCAGGAATACAGTGCCGCAGCGCCACCAGGCAGAGACACGGCCATAGCCGATCTGCAGAAGGTGAGGAGTAATGCCGATGTATGGGGGCAGGAATACAGTGCCACTGCTGCACCACCAGGCAGACACGGCCATAGCCGATCTGCAGAAGGTGAGGAGTAATGCCGACAGGATGGGAGCAGGAATACAGCGCCACTGCTGCACCACCAGGCAGAGACACGGCCATAGCAGTGCTGAGCGGGATCCTGAGGTGGTCTGGATGCTTAGCATGGGATGCTCAGCTGCAGAAGCTGGATGGCACCTCGGGGAGTCCTGGAGAACATTGATACCGCCTATGGGGAGGCAAATAATCCGCGTTGGGGCTTGGAGAACATTGCTTAGCCCAAACAGTTCGGCATCTTGGCTCAGCACTAGCCCGTAATGTTGTCCGTATAGAACTGTGTTCTGTATGTTACAAAATCCACTAGAAAATATGGATTCCCACTTTGTATAGAAGCAGAGATTGCATTGTGCATACTCATCCCAAGTGGTCTGTATGCTTGCTGTGCCCTCGACGCACACGCTCCCTGTGCTTGCTGTGCGCCCGTCGCACGTGGTATGTAAGCTTGCTCTGCGCCCGCTGCACGCGCTCCCTATGCTTGCGATGTGCCTGTCACACACACGCCCCTTATGCTTGCTCTGCACCCGCCGCACGCGCTCCTTATGCTTGCTCTGCACCTGCCGCACGCGCTCCTTATGCTTGCTCTGCACCCGTCGCATGCTGTCTATATGCTTGCTCTGCGTCCGACGCGCATGCTCCGTATGCTTGCTCTGCGTCCGACGCGCATGCTCCGTATGCTTGCTCTGCGTCCGACGCGCATGCTCCGTATGCTTGCTCTGCGTCCGACGCGCATGCTCTGTATGCTTGCTCTGCGTCCGACGCGCATGCTCTGTATGCTTGCTCTGCGTCCGACGCGCATGCTCCGTATGCTTGCTCTGCGTCCGACGCGCATGCTCCGTATGCTTGCTCTGCGTCCGACGCGCATGCTCCGTATGCTTGCTCTGCGTCCGACGCGCATGCTCCGTATGCTTGCTCTGCGTCCGACGCGCATGCTCCGTATGCTTGCTCTGCGCCCATCACGTACTGTGGAGACACACAGAAGATTTTCATTGCTCCTATGTACAGCTATCACCAGTGTGAATCACCACATCAAAAATCTTCATTTAGGTCGGGGAACGTCTTGGGCGCTATGAGGTGGAGAAACGCTGCGCTGTGGAGAAGGAGGACTATGACCTGGCCAAACAGAAGAAACAGCAGATGGAAGAGTATCGGCAGAAGGTTTACCAGCAGCTGGAGCTCCATGACCTGTTGGACATTGCCCTGGTAGGTGCTGAACTCCATGACCTGCTGGACATTGTCCTGATAGGTGCCTGACCTGCTGGACATTGCCCTGGTAGGTGCCTGACCTGCTGGACATTGCCCTGGTAGGTGCCGAACTCCATGACCTGCTGGACATTGCCCTGGTAGGTGCCTGACCTGCTGGACATTGCCCTGGTAGGTGCCTGACCTGCTGGACATTGCCCTGGTAGGTGCCTGACCTGATGGACATTGCCCTGGTAGGTGCCGAACTCCATGACCTGCTGGACATTGCCCTGGTAGGTGCCTGACCTGCTGGACATTGCCCTGGTAGGTGCCTGACCTGATGGACATTGCCCTGGTAGGTGCCGAACTCCATGACCTGCTGGACATTGTCCTGATAGGTGCCTGACCTGCTGGACATTGCCCTGGTAGGTGCCTGACCTGCTGGACATTGCCCTGGTAGGTGCGGGCTAATCACCATGTGAACTGGTGCTCAAAGGGGAACCTCATGTTATAGAGCAGGACAGATGGGGAGGGAAAAGATTCTGTAACTCTCTGCTCTTGCTCTGGAGTCCAGTGGGTGGGGCCAGTCTGTTATATGTGGCATCATTCAGTACGCTCGCCCACCCTCCATGTGATGGGCCCCTGTGAGGGGTGATTCAGGCGTCTTCACCGTCTCAATGCTCCATTGTTTCTGCTCATTGATGATTGTTCATTCTCTATATGTAACCAATAGTCTGATATCCCCCCCCCCCCCCGGCCACAGATCACTTTCTCCTAATAACATTTTAATGACAGGTGAGGAAGGATGAAACGATAACACCTGACCTTGTGAGGCCGGACCCCCGGAGCTGCCGCTGCATGCCGCTGTTCTATGGTGGCAGCCGGACCCCCGGAGCTGCCTGATCTCTAATAGAGATTAGAAAGTAATAGGAAAACATCTATGCCTCATCACTACAACTCCCAGCATGCCCTGATAGCCAAAGACAACTCATTACATCCAGCCCCTGGGCCACCCACACATCAGGAGATGCCAGGTATCGTCGTGGTTGGCCCCTTTAAGAGCAGACAGCCCCTTATCAGAATAATATAGGCTGATGTTCGGCCGTGCACCGTCCCAGCTGCTTGTTATTACGCGGTGACCTTTCTGCTCAGTGACTGAGGTGTACGCGGTGCTCGGTGTACGCGGTGTACTGACTCGTGTACGCGGTGCTCCCATTCATTCACACACGAGGAGAGAAGGAACGCCCTGGCGGCTGACGTCCTGCGCGCTGCTCATACCTGGAGGGAACAGGAGAGCAAGGATAGAGGTTATGGCGTCAGGGCGACCGAATGTTGTGTCTGATGAGCTGTATATACTGTGCCAGAGCTGTATACAGGCTGTGTATATACTGTGCCAGAGCTGTATACAGGCTGTGTATATACTGGGCCAGAGCTGTATACAGGCTGTGTATATACTGGGCCAGAGCTGTATACAGGCTGTGTATATACTGGGCCAGAGCTGTATACAGGCTGTGTATATACTGGGCCAGAGCTGTATACAGGCTGTGTATATACTGGGCCAGAGCTGTATACAGGCTGTGTATATACTGGGCCAGAGCTGTATACAGGCTGTGTATATACTGGGCCAGAGCTTTATACAGGCTGTGTATATACTGTGCCAGAGCTGTATACAGGCTGTGTATATACTGTGCCAGAGCTGTATACAGGCTGTGTATATACTGTGCCAGAGCTGTATACAGGCTGTGTATATACTGTGCCAGAGCTGTATACAGGCTGTGTATATACTGTGCCAGAGCTGTATACAGGCTGTTTATATACTGTGCCAGAGATGTATACAGGCTGTGTATATACTGTGCCAGAGCTGTATACAGGCTGTGTATATACTGTGCCAGAGCTGTATACAGGCTGTGTATATACTGTGCCAGAGCTGTATACAGGCTGTGTATATACTGTGCCAGAGATGTATACAGGCTGTGTATATACTGTGCCAGAGCTGTATACAGGCTGTGTATATACTGTGCCAGAGCTGTATACAGGCTGTGTATATACTGGGCCAGAGCTTTATACAGGCTGTGTATATACTGGGCCAGAAGGATGAGCTGTATACAGGCTGTATATATACTGTGCCAGAAAGAGGAGCTGTATATATACTGTGCCAGAAGGAGGAGGTGTATACAGGCTGTATATATACTGGGCCAGAAGGAGGAGCTGTATACAGGCTGTATATATACTGTGCCAGAAGGAGGAGGTGTATACAGGCTGTATATATACTGGGCCAGAAGGAGGAGCTGTATACAGGCTGTATATATACTGTGCCAGAAGGAGGAGCTGTATATACTGTGCCAGAAGGAGGAGGTGTATACAGGCTGTATATATACTGTGCCAGAAGGAGGAGCTATATATACTGTGCCAGAAGGAGGAGGTGTATACAGGCTGTATATATACTGTGCCAGAAGGAGGAGCTGTATACAGGCTGTGTATATACTGGGCCAGAAGGATGAGCTGTATATATACTGTGCCAGAAGGAGGAGGTGTATACAGGCTGTATATATACTGTGCCAGAAGGAGGAGCTGTATACAGGCTGTGTATATACTGGGCCAGAAGGATGAGCTGTATACAGGCTGTATATATACTGTGCCAGAAGAAGGAGCTGTATATACTGTGCCAGAAGGAGGAGGGGTATTCAGGCTGTAGCTATGTATGTATATAGCTGTATCTGTATGTATATATAGGACACATTAGTGGGGGGGGGGTCACACATACTGGATCCGCTGCCGATACCTTCCCAGTCACTTCAGTGAGATTCCATACAGCAAGATTGTTTGCCCGGGTACATATCCTTATATCCTACAGGGTCCCTGCTCCGGTTTACTTCAGGGGCTCCCAGTGCTCAGCCAATCGGTGTGTGTGTGTGTGTGTGTGTGTGAACCCACCCTAGAAATGAATTACTTATCCTGTATTATTTACTCCAGAGCTGCACTCGCTATTCTTTTAGTTGCTGTGCATGTGTCTGGTAGAGGAGGGGGACCCCCTCTGTGTGTCTGGTAGAGGAGGGGGACCCCCTCTGTGTGTCTGGTAGAGGAGGGGGACCCCCTCTGTGTGTCTGGTAGAGGAGGGGGACCCCCTCTGTGTGTCTGGTAGAGGAGGGGGACCCCCTCTGTGTGTCTGGTAGAGGAGGGGGACCCCCTCTGTGTGTCTGGTAGAGGAGGGGGACCCCCTCTGTGTGTCTGGTAGAGGAGGGGGACCCCCTCTGTGTGTCTGGTAGAGGAGGGGGACCCCCTCTGTGTGTCTGGTAGAGGAGGGGGACCCCCTCTGTGTGTCTGGTAGAGGAGGGGGACCCCCTGCGTGTGTCTGGTAGAGGAGGGGGACCCCCTCTGTGTGTCTGGTAGAGGAGGGGGACCCCCTCTGTGTGTCTGGTAGAGGAGGGGGACCCCCTCTGTGTGTCTGGTAGAGGAGGGGGACCCCCTGCGTGTGTCTGGTAGAGGAGGGGGACCCCCTGCGTGTGTCTGGTAGAGGAGGGGGACCCCTTCTGTGTGTCTGGTAGAGGAGGGGGACCCCCTCTGTGTGTCTGGTAGAGGAGGGGGACCCCCTCTGTGTGTCTGGTAGAGGAGGGGGACCCCCTCTGTGTGTCTGGTAGAGGAGGGGGACCCCCTGCGTGTGTCTTTCTGTATATTTGCTGTATATTTGGTTCCTTCATATTCAGGATCTCATTGTTTCTCATTGTCCTCAGATCCGTAGAGCCCCTGAGCCGTCTCTGGAACCTCTGGATCACCCGTCCAGCCCAAAGCCCCCACAGCAGCACAGAGGAGCTGCCTCCCCGCAGCCGGACAAGGAGAGAAGTACAGAAAAGAAAAACAAAAAGGAACGGCAAACGGCGCCAGAAAAACAGCCAAAAGTCCTGTCTCCTAAACCGGCGCCCCAGAACCGATCTCCATCTCCTCCTCCTCCAGCCCCGACTCCAGCCGCAACGCTACCAGGGATCAATGTAAGAGTTATAGTGTCAGGAGTCAGGGGGGCGGTCCCTGAGGTCACAGAGAGCCCTAAAATCTCCATAATACCCAGTAATAGAACCCGTCCCCCCTACATCAGGCTTATTAATTTCCACTGGATCAGGAAAGAGTGATTCAGAAACCATCCTGACCGATGAGAGACATAGAGGGTTTTGATTGGTGCTTAGCCCCCAGCTGATTGTTATAACGAGCAGGGAGAAGTGCTCAGCTAGACTCTTCTCTCCTCACTGCTGGTGGCCGGCTCTGCAGGTGTCTCATGCGTCTTATGCATGGAGGACGGAGACCAAGATATTTCTCCTGATGAAACCTGTTCTGCTTAGTCTCCTGTTTATTTCCAGGTCGATGCCTTACCCTATGATGAGCGGCCCCTCCCGGCTCAGCGCAAGCAGAAAGACGACTCCTTCACTTACCTGGAGCCAGACATAAGCGAGGACATTGTCGGGGACACCCCAAGAAGCCGGATCACCGGGGAGCCGGAGCCTCTGACCGAGAAAGCTTTGAGAGAAGCCGGATTTGCCATTGAAGTGTTCGGTGAAGCTCTGGTAAGAATCGGCATGTGGTGAATTATCTGGCGAGATCTGTCAGGAGAGCTGCTGTGATTGTTTGCTGTGTCATAGGTGGCCGGAGCTTATTCTAAGACGTGGTCGTACCGAGAAGACGCCTTAGTGGCCGTGTATAAGAAGCTGTCCGACGTGCCCACCAGCACCTCCAAAGACGAGCTGAAGAACATGCTGAGGGCCGCAGTCTTCCTGATCCGGAGAGCCGTCAAAGACAAAGTATCCTCGGTAAGGGACCGCAGCCCTGAGCGCCATTCACACTGCTCACATGATGGAGGGGATCATAATGTCACAGAGACCTCAGACGTTATCAGCCAGGGCCTGAGCGTTCAGAGAGCGACCAATCGGGAGAACGAGCTGAGAGGTTATCAGCCAGGGCCTGAGCGTTCAGAGAGCGACCAATCGGGAAAACGAGCTGAGGTTATCAGCCAAGGCCTGAGCGTTCAGAGAGCGACCAATCGGGAGAACGAGCTGCGAGGTTATCAGCCAGGGCCTGAGCGTTCAGAGAGCGACCAATCGGGAAAACGAGCTGAGGTTATCAGCCAGGGCCTGAGCGTTCAGAGAGCGACCAATCGGGAGAACGAGCTGCGAGGTTATCAGCCAGGGCCTGAGCGTTCAGAGAGCGACCAATCGGGAAAACGAGCTGAGGTTATCAGCCAAGGCCTGAGCGTTCAGAGAGCGACCAATCGGGAAAACGAGCTGAGGTTATCAGCCAGGGCCTGAGCGTTCAGAGAGCGACCAATCGGGAGAACGAGCTGCGAGGTTATCAGCCAGGGCCTGAGCGTTCAGAGAGCGACCAATCGGGAAAACGAGCTGAGGTTATCAGCCAGGGCCTGAGCGTTCAGAGAGCGACCAATCGGGAGAACGAGCTGCGAGGTTATCAGCCAGGGCCTGAGCGTTCAGAGAGCGACCAATCGGGAAAACGAGCTGAGGTTATCAGCCAAGGCCTGAGCGTTCAGAGAGCGACCAATCGGGAAAACGAGCTGCGAGGTTATCAGCCAGGGCCTGAGCGTTCAGAGAGCGACCAATCGGGAGAACGAGCTGCGAGGTTATCAGCCAGGGCCTGAGCGTTCAGAGAGCGACCAGCCAGGGCCTGAGCGTTCAGAGAGCGACCAATCAGGAGAACGAGCTGCGAGGTTATCAGCCAGGGCCTGAGCGTTCAGAGAGCGACCAATCGGGAAAACGAGCTGAGGTTATCAGCCAGGGCCTGAGCGTTCAGAGAGCGACCAATCGGGAAAACGAGCTGAGAGGTTATTATCCCCCCCCCCCCCCCCCCAACGCTGGAGGCTCTGTGTATAATGTATATAGTGTATACAGCCGCCCCCCCCCCAACACTGGGGGCTCTGTGTGTAATGTATATAGTGTATACAGCTCCCCCCCCCCCAACACTGGGGCGCTGTGTATAATGTATATAGTGTATACAGCCCGCGCGCGCCCCCCCCCCTTCCCCAACGCTGGGGGCTCTGTGTATAATGTATATAGTGTATACAGCCGCCCCCCCCCCCCCCCCCCAACATCGGGGGCTCTGTGTATAATGTATATAGTGTATACAGCCGCCCCCCCCCCCCCACCCCCCCAACATTGGGGCGCTGTGTATAATGTATATAGTGTATACAACCCGCGCGCCCCCCCCCCTTCCCCAACGCTGGGGGCTCTGTGTATACAGCCGCCCCCCCCCCCCCCCTAACACTGGGGCGCTGTGTATAGTGTATACAGCCACCCCCCCCTAACGCTGGGGGCTCTGTGTATAATATATATAGTGTATACAGTCACCCCGATACACATCGCAGATCTACTACCTCTCCTAGGGGAACCTTAGTATGTCATGGGGTACTAAGCAGAACGTTCGGTAATGTCTCTCTATCCTTTGGACACCGCTCCGTTCCAGGTCGCCGCCGCCGGATACTTTAATGAGTCCCGATGACTAATTAGAATAATACATTCTGGATCTGGGCATTGTTATTCCATGTCGCTGCCATAGTGAAGCCGGGATCGGCAGCCCCATAGCGTCTCTTCAGCGACTCCCAGCCGTGTCATCCCCCCCAGGTTACACAAAGGGCTCTAAGATGCCCGGACGCATCATTTCCTGCGCTCTCCGGGCTCCGCTGCTCTTCGCAGGACTGGGACAATGGTTTCTATGAGTAATGTACCAGCTAGCGGAAAGTGAACCACCCTCGGAGGGAGCCGCGAGGCTTTGGTGGGGATGATATCTTAATTGGTTACAGACGCTTTTGGGAAGTGATTCCTCCGAACATATAGGAGACTTTATTTAGCTTCTTAAAGGGAATCGCACGTTTTACCATCATGTTCTTTTTAGGTTAATAGTTTGGGGCTGAATAATTTTTCTGATCATTTCTCTTTATTGATTGTAGCTCTATATTTCTGATACACTGATCCAGATCCCCTGTAATCCTACTACCTGCAGCCACCACCAGGAGGAGCTCAAAAATAAGTCACTCCCCCAACAAAATAAGCCACTCCCCCAATTTCCCCCACAAGGGGAAGCAACAAATTTCTGCACTTGGTTGAATACAAAAATAAGGGGGTCGTCCAAATAAGACCCCCCCCCCCCCCCTCACCTCAGAAGGCGGCCTGGTGATCAGCTGGTATCTATGTCAGAAGCTGCCGGCCTGGTGATCAGCTGGTATCTATGTCAGAAGCTGCCGGCCTGGTGATCAGCTGGTATCTATGTCAGAAGGCGGCCTGGTGATCAGCTGGCATCTATCTCAGAAGGCGGCCTGGTGATCAGCTGGTATCTATGTCAGAAGGCGGCCTGGTGATCAGCTGGTATCTATGTCAGAAGCTGCCGGCCTGGTGATCAGCTGGTATCTATGTCAGAAGCTGCCGGCCTGGTGATCAGCTGGTATCTATGTCAGAAGCTGCCGGCCTGGTGATCAGCTGGTATCTATGTCAGAAGCTGCCGGCCTGGTGATCAGCTGGTATCTATGTCAGAAGGCGGCCTGGTGATCAGCTGGCATCTATCTCAGAAGGCGGCCTGGTGATCAGCTGGTATCTATGTCAGAAGGCGGCCTGGTGATCAGCTGGTATCTATGTCAGAAGCTGCCGGCCTGGTGATCAGCTGGCATCTATCTCAGAAGGCGGCTTGGTGATCAGCTGGTATCTATCTCAGAAGGCGGCTTGGTGATCAGCTGGTATCTATGTCAGAAGGCGGCCTGGTGATCAGCTGGTATCTATGTCAGAAGGCGGCCTGGTGATCAGCTGGTATCTATGTCAGAAGCTGCCGGCCTGGTGATCAGCTGGTATCTATGTCAGAAGCTGCCGGCCTGGTGATCAGCTGGTATCTATGTCAGAAGGCGGCCTGGTGATCAGCTGGTATCTATGTCAGAAGTCGGCCTGGTGATCAGCTGGTATCTATGTCAGAAGTCGGCCTGGTGATCAGCTGGTATCTATGTCAGAAGCCCCCCCCCCCCCCCCCCGGATGGGGTCGGGGCTTAGCATGTGCTATGTGCAGTAGGGGGAGAGCCTGGGCTCTGGCCTGCAAGTGAGCCCGTCTGACTGATGATTCACACTGTTCCTGAGAGGAAACCTGTATAGGATCCCTGTACTCCTCCAGGCACCAACAGCGCTCTGTCTGCAGGAGGGGGAGGGTGGCCACTATTAGGTGACACAGCATTGTGCACAGTATACAGGCTTGTATAGGTGCCTGGAGGGGGAGGAGGAGGATGGGCACAAGGAGGCAGAGGAGGATGATGAGTACACAGAGGGGGAGGAGGATGATGAGCACACGGAGGAGGAGGATGATGAGCACACGGAGGAGGAGGATGGCACTCTGAGAAGGATGAGGATGATGGGACCTCGGAGGAGGAGGAGGAGGATGGGTCCTTGGAGGAGGAGAAGGATTCTTGTTCTGTGTAAGAGAAGCAGACATCCTCCTCCTCACTTGTTCAGCTGTAGAAACACAAAAGTTACACAAGTGATGCAGATTTCTCTTTTATGTGGAAACTATTATTTAGCCCCTTGGATGTGGTGACCATTTGTTGAGTTCCTCCCAAACCCCTGGGGGTCAGATCACTGGAACTAGCAGAGTATTTCATTGTGTGTGGTGCTGCCTCCAGAACTGGCGCCTCGTCCTGGCATCTCATAGTGTAACAAGGTACAGTTAAGCCTAATACTACCGCCACAGCGTGTTACTGGCTTCATATAGCTGAACGTCCATGATCACACAGCACAGTATTACTGCCATTAAAGGGGTTATCCAGCGCTACAAAAACATGGCCACTTTCTTCCAGAGACAGCCCCACTCTTGTCTCCAGCTTGGGTGGGGTTTTGCTGCTCAGTTCCATTGAAGTAAATGGAGCTTAATTGCAAACCGCACCTGAACTGGAGACAAGAGTTGTGTTGTCTCTAAAAGAAAGTTGCCGTGTTTTTGCAGCACTGGATAACCCCTTTAGGGTAAAAACACACACACACCGTATACGCAGCGTATTTACTGCTGCGATACAAAGCAGATACGCAGCAGATTAGATCTGAATAACTGAACACAGAATCAAATCTGCACCATCAAACCTGCTGCGTATACGGTGTGTGTGTTTGTACCCTTAAAGGAACATTCTGAGCAAGGACGATGTGTTACACCTGGTGCAGGGAGGATGCATTGTGTTACACCTGGTGCAGGGAGGATGCATTGTGTTACACCTGGTGCAGGGAGGATGCATTGTGTTACACCTGGTGCAGGGAGGATGCATTGTGTTACACCTGGTGCAGGGAGGATGCATTGTGTTACACCTGGTGCAGGGAGGATGCATTGTGTTACACCTGGTGCAGGGAGGATGCATTGTGTTACACCTGGTGCAGGGAGGATGCATTGTGTTACACCTGGTGCAGGGAGGATGCATTGTGTTACACCTGGTGCAGGGAGGATGCATTGTGTTACACCTGGTGCAGGGAGGATGCATTGTGTTACACCTGGTGCAGGGAGGATGCATTGTGTTACACCTGGTGCAGGGAGGATGCATTGTGTCACACCTGGTGCAGGGAGGATGCATTGTGTTACACCTGGTGCAGGGAGGGTGCATTGTGTTACACCTGGTGCAGGGAGGGTGCATTGTGTTACACCTGGTGCAGGGAGGATGCATTGTGTTACACCTGGTGCAGGGAGGATGCATTGTGTTACACCTGGTGCAGGGAGGATGCATTGTGTCACACCTGGTGCAGGGAGGATGCATTGTGTTACACCTGGTGCAGGGAGGATGCATTGTGTTACACCTGGTGCAGGGAGGATGTGTTACACCTGGTGCAGGGAGGGTGCATTGTGTTACACCTGTGGCAGGGAGGGTGCATTGTGTTACACCTGGTGCAGGGAGGATGCATTGTGTTACACCTGGTGCAGGGAGGATGTGTTACACCTGGTGCAGGGAGGATGCATTGTGTTACACCTGGTGCAGGGAGGATGCATTGTGTTACACCTGGTGCAGGGAGGATGCATTGTGTTACACCTGGTGCAGGGAGGATGCATTGTGTTACACCTGGTGCAGGGAGGATGCATTGTGTTACACCTGGTGCAGGGAGGGTGCATTGTGTTACACCTGGTGCAGGGAGGATGCATTGTGTTACACCTGGTGCAGGGAGGGTGCATTGTGTTACACCTTGTGCAGGGAGGATGCATTGTGTTACACCTGGTGCAGGGAGGATGTGTTACACCTGGTACAGGGAGGGTGCATTGTGTTACACCTGGTGCAGGGAGGATGTGTTACACCTGGTGCAGGGATGATGCATTGTATTACACCTGGTGCAGGGAGGGTGCATTGTGTTACACCTGGTGCAGGGAGGATGTGTTACACCTGGTGCAGGGATGATGCATTGTATTACACCTGGTGCAGGGAGGGTGCATTGTGTTACACCTGGTGCAGGGAGGATGTGTTACACCTGGGGCAGGGAGGATGCATTGTGTTACACCTGGTGCAGGGAGGATGCATTGTGTTACACCTGGTGCAGGGAGGATGCATTGTGTTATGGTGCGTTTTGGAAGCCAAAACCAGGAATGAATTTTAAAAGAGGAGAAATCTCAGTCTTTCTTTTATGACCCGTTCCCTGTCTATGGTCTGTTCCTGGCTGTGGCTTCAAAAATCTGTCAGATAAATCTGCCTGTGTAAACGCACCATTACACTCTTATATCACTGTAGTATACTGAGATGTATCCCACTGTAGTATACGGAGGTGAATCCCGCTGTAGTATACTGAGATGTATCCCACTGTAGTATACGGAGGTGGATCCCGCTGTAGTATACGGAGGTGGACCTTGCTGTAGTATACGGAGGTGGATCCCGCTGTAGTATACGGAGGTGGATCCCACTGTGTTATACGGAGTGTGTCCTGGTGTAGTATACGGAGGTGTATCCTGGTGTAGTATACGGAGGTGTATCCTGGTGTAGTATACGGAGGTGTATCCTGGTGTAGTATACGGAGGTGTATCCTGGTGTAGTATACGGAGGTGTATCCTGGTGTAGTATACGGAGGTGTATCCTGGTGTAGTATACGGAGGTGTATCCTGGTGTAGTATACGGAGGTGTATCCTGGTGTAGTATACGGAGGTGTATCCTGGTGTAGTATAAGGAGGTGTATCCTGGTGTAGTATACGGAGGTGTATCCTGGTGTAGTATACGGAGCTGTGTCCTGGTGTAGTATATGGAGCTGTGTCCTGGTGTAGTATATGGAGGTGTATCCTGGTGTAGTATACGGAGGTGTATCCTGGTGTAGTATACGGAGGTGTATCCTGGTGTAGTATACGGAGCTGTGTCCTGGTGTAGTATATGGAGCTGTATCCCGCTCTTATATCGCTCATGGTGTCTTCCCTTCCATCAGGTTTTCCAGGCTTCTCTGCGGCTTCTGAAGATGATCATCACCCATTATATTCCTAAACACAAGCTGGGCAAAGGGGAAACGGCGCACTGCGTGGAGAAGACGCTGCCCGACCTGCTGACCAGAACCGGTGACACCGCCACGCGGCACAGAGTGATGGCCTCCAACTTTATCCAGGTACCAGAATAACAAAGTGCTGTGCAGGTGTCCGGCCATTGTCCGTTCCCATCACCGGGCTGTGTAGGTGTCCGGCCATTGTCCGTTCCCATCACCGGGCTGTGTAGGTGTCCGGCCATTGTCCGTTCCCATCACTGGGCTGTGTAGGTGTCCGGCCATTGTCCGTTCCCATCACTGGGCTGTGCAAGTGTCCGGCCATTGTCCGTTCCCATCACTGGGCTGTGCAAGTGTCCGGCCATTGTCCGTTCCCATCACTGGGCTGTGCAGGTGTCCGGCCATTGTCCGTTCGCATCACGGGGCTGTGTAGGTGTCCGGCCACTGTCCGTTCCCATCACCGGGCTGTGTAGGTGTCCGGCCATTGTCCATTCCCATCACCGGGCTGTGTAGGTGTCCGGCCATTGTCCATTCCCATCACCGGGCTGTGTAGGTGTCCGGCCATTGTCCGTTCGCATCACGGGGCTGTGTAGGTGTCCGGCCACTGTCCGTTCCCATCACCGGGCTGTGTAGGTGTCCGGCCATTGTCCATTCCCATCACCGGGCTGTGTAGGTGTCCGGCCATTGTCCATTCCCATCACCGGGCTGTGTAGGTGTCCGGCCATTGTCCGTTCCCATCACCGGGCTGTATTTCTTTCATAAAGCTATAGATGTTTGTAATATAACAAAGATACTGTACTATATATAAGATTGTACTGTACCTGGGGGGGGACCAGGAGCCTGCCCTTTATGTACTTGGGGGGGGACCAGGAGCCTGCCCTTTATGTACTTGGGGGGGCACCAGGAGCCTGCCCTCTATGTACCTGGGGGGGGGGGGGACCAGGA
Organism: Dendropsophus ebraccatus; assembly: GCA_027789725.1. NCBI lineage: Eukaryota > Metazoa > Chordata > Amphibia > Anura > Hylidae > Dendropsophus > Dendropsophus ebraccatus. The sequence continues at coordinate 53,448,838 of JAQFWZ010000018.1, forward strand.
GCCTGCCCTCTATGTACCTGGTGGGGGGGACCAGGAGCCTGCCCTCTATGTACCTGGTGGGGGGGACCAGGAGCCTGCCCTCTATGTACCTGGGGGGGGACCAGGAGCCTGCCCTCTATGTACCTGGGGGGGGGGACCAGGAGCCTGCCCTCTATGTACCTGGGGGGGACCAGGAGCCTGCCCTCTATGTACCTGGGGGGGGGGGACCAGGAGCCTGCCCTCTATGTACCTGGTGGGGGGGACCAGGAGCCTGCCCTCTATGTACCTGGGGGGGACCAGGAGCCTGCCCTCTATGTACCTGGGGGGGGGGGGACCAGGAGCCTGCCCTCTATGTACCTGGTGGGGGGGACCAGGAGCCTGCCCTCTATGTACCTGGGGGGGGGACCAGGAGCCTGCCCTCTATGTACCTGGGGGGGGGGGGGACCAGGAGCCTGCCCTCTATGTACCTGGGGGGGGAGGACCAGGAGCCTGCCCTCTATGTACCTGGTGGGGGGGACCAGGAGCCTGCCCTCTATGTACCTGGGGGGGGGACCAGGAGCCTGCCCTCTATGTACCTGGTGGGGGGGAACAGGAGCCTGCCCTCTATGTACCTGGTGGGGGGGACCAGGAGCCTGCCCTCTATGTACCTGGGGGGGGGACCAGGAGCTTGCTATGTACCTGGGGGGGGGGGACCAGGAGCCTGCCCTCTATGTACCTGGGGGGGACCAGGAGCCTGCCCTCTATGTACCTGGGGGGGGGGGGGGGACCAGGAGCCTGCCCTCTATGTACCTGGGGGGGGGGGGGACCAGGAGCTTGCTATGTACCTGGGGGGGGGGGGGGGGACCAGGAGCTTGCTATGTACCTGGGGGGGGGGGGGGGGACCAGGAGCTTGCTATGTACCTGGGGGGGGACCAGGAGCCTGCCCTCTACGTACCTGGGGGGGGGACCAGGAGCCTGCCCTCTATGTACCTGGGGGGGGGGGGGGACCAGGAGCTTGCTATGTACCTGGGGGGGGGGGGGGACCAGGAGCTTGCTATGTACCTGGGGGGGGGGGGACCAGGAGCTTGCTATGTACCTGGGGGGGGACCAGGAGCCTGCCCTCTACGTACCTGGGGGGGGGACCAGGAGCCTGCCCTCTATGTACCTGGGGGGGGGGACCAGGAGCCTGCCCTCTATGTACCTGGGGGGGGACCAGGAGCCTGCCCTCTATGTACCTGGGGGGGGACCAGGAGCCTGCCCTCTATGTACCTGGGGGGGGACCAGGAGCCTGCCCTCTATGTACCTGGGGGGGACCAGGAGCCTGCCCTCTATGTACCTGGGGGGGGACCAGGAGCCTGCCCTGAATAGCGATGTGCAGCAGCTTACAGCCCTGTGGTTCCTCTGTTGGTGACAGCAGAGAGACCGTACCTCCTGACACAGTGTGACCCCCTATGGGTAGGGTATATACCTCCTGACACAGTGTGACCCCCCCTATGGGTGGGGTATATACCTCCTGACACAGTGTGACCCCCTATGGGTGGGGTATATACCTCCTGACACGTGTGACCCCCTATGGGTGGGGTATATACCTCCTGACACAGTGTGACCCCCTATGGGTGGGGTATATACCTCCTGACACAGTGTGACCCCCTATGGGTGGGGTATATACCTCCTGACACAGTGTGACCCCCTATGGGTAGGGTATATACCTCCTGACACAGTGTGACCCCCCCCCCCCTATAGGTGGGGTATATACCTCCTGACACAGTGTGACCCCCTATGGGTGGGTTATATACCTCCTGACACAGTGTGACCCCCTATGGGTGGGGTATATACCTCCTGACACAGTGTGACCCCCTATGGGTAGGGTATATACCTCCTGACACAGTGTGACCCCCCCCCCCCCCCTATAGGTGGGGTATATACCTCCTGACACAGTGTGACCCCCCCCTATGGGTGGGGTATATACCTCCTGACACGTGTGACCCCCTATGGGTTGGGTATATACCTCCTGACACAGTGTGACCCCCTATGGGTGGGGTATATACCTCCTGACACAGTGTGACCCCCTATGGGTAGGGTATATACCTCCTGACACAGTGTGACCCCCCCCCCCCCCCTATAGGTGGGGTATATACCTCCTGACACAGTGTGACCCCCTATGGGTGAGGTATATACCTCCTGACACAGTGTGACCCCCTATGGGTGAGGTATATACCTCCTGACACAGTGTGACCCCCTATGGGTAGGGTATATACCTCCTGACACAGTGTGACCCCCCCCCCCCCTATAGGTGGGGTATATACCTCCTGACACAGTGTGACCCCCTATGGGTGAGGTATATACTTCCTGACACAGTGTGACCCCCTATGGGTGGGGTATATACCTCCTGACACAGAGTGAACAGTCCCTCACACAGCTTTCCGCGGACTCTGAGTGGCTTACATCTGTTATACCATGTAGATGAGTCTGGTGTAGTTGTGTGATTGCTGCGCAGTGACGGATCAGCAGATCAGCATCTGTAACGTCTGTGCGGTGCGGCCTGTTATACCTGGTGAAAGCTGCAATGTAAATAGTAATCGTGTTATAGAAGCCGAATCCCGGGGGGGTGTAGGGGGAACAATACTCTCCTTGTTGAGGGGTGAGCCCAGGCGGCTCTGCTACATCCAGGGAACAGTGGAGCTCTGTTATTTACTGCGCTCCCAGCCTGGACAGACGTTTCCTCCCGGCGCGGCCGTGTCTGCAGAGTTACTGGGCGTCCTGTGAGTGCTGCGGCCCCCTGCTCATCCCTCCTGCTTAGCCCCCCTAGCCCCAGCCCCACACCCTGCTCGTCCACCCCCCACCCCCCGCTCATCCCCCAACCGATTCCCCCCCCCCAGCTACGGGATTAAGCGGCAGATTTTGGCTCCGGTACAAGGGATTGCTAATCATACCCTGGAAAGTCAGGACAGACCCCGATTGTTTCGGTCAGACGCGAGACCCCAGCACAGTCTGTCAGCCAGACGCTTCACCTTAGGTTCAAAGCGTTTCCCCTAATTGGTTGTAATGTGAACAAGCGGTGATGCCGCCCTAAGCCAGAACGCAGCATCCATTCATAGACATGGGGACGTGGCAGGGTATGTGGTATGGGGTATTGCAGCTCAGCTCCATAGAGGGAATAGAGGCCAGTCTTCTCCCCCAAACACCTACAGTGACTTATTGCTGCTATTCTGGATGAACACAGTGCATTCTGGGATGTCCCTGCTCATCACCTGTAGATGGCAGTAACGTCTGTGTGTCCCGCAGGAGATGGCCATGTTCAAGGAGGTGAAGCCCCTGCAGATCATCCCGCCACACCTGCTGCAGCCATTGAAGGGGACGCTGCCGACCAGACTGGCCCTGAGCCAAATGGAGCTGGTGGAGAACCTGGTGAAGGAGATGGGCACCGACGCCTCCGGCTTCACCCCCGACAATGTCATGAAGGTAATGACCCGGTCACCCAGGGACCTTCTCATCATGTCAGTGGGTTTATGGTGTCCGGTCTAATGGTGGAAGACTAGTGACAGAGAAGCTGAACAGGAGGATGGATCACTGCTGAGCCAGAGATCTCCTCCTCAGAAACAGAGGTAATACGTAGTCCTCTACATTGTGCACATGCTCAGTAGTCCTGGATATTCATGAGAGGCAAAAAACTCTGCCCCTTCGATGCCAGAGACCATAGTGACCACAGCATCTGTGAGGTGGGAGAGACGAGGTGCTCTGTCACTCAGGGCTTAAACGTACCGTAACGTCTAGGGCTGGGCCCATCCTCCCCTCTAGGCTCCCGCCTGGGCCCGTCCTCCCCTCTAGGCTCCCGCCTGGGCCCGTCCTCCCCTCTAGGCTCCCGTCCTCCCCTCTAGGCTCCCGCCTGGGCCCGTCCTCCCCTCTAGGCTCCCGCCTGGGCCCCCCTCCTCTTGCAGCTCCCGCCTGGGCCCGTCCTCTCCTCTAGGTTCCCGCCTGGGCCCGTCCTCTCCTCTAGGCTCCCACCTGGGCCCGTCCTCCCCTCTAGGCTCCCGCCTGGGCCCGTCCTTCCCTCTAGGCTCCCGCCTGGGCCCGTCCTCCCCTCTAGGCTCCCGCCTGGGCCCGTCCTCCCCTCTAGGCTCCCGCCTGGGCCCCCCTCCTCTTGCAGCTCCCGCCTGGGCCCGTCCTCCCCTCTAGGCTCCCGCCTGGGCCCATCCTCCCCTCTAGCCCCCCTCCTCTTGCAGCTGCCGCTTGGCATTTAGGCCATGTTACTAATCTTCCTGCTGTATTATGTTATTTTGTTAGTTTGCTTTAGGCGCCCTGGATTACACAACTGCAGAAGTGCGTGAGCGGGCGGTGCGGATTATACTTTACCTGTACCAGCAAAATCGGGCCCAGGTCCTGGAGCACATGCCGACAGATGACGCCGTCATACGCAAGAACCTTCTCTATAAAACCCTCTTTGATGGATTCTCCAAAATTGATGGCAGACCCACAGAATCTGAGCTTAAGGTATGCTACTTGTTTAGCATGTGTATGGTCATGTGACTGGCTCCAGGCCCGGTGTCTGGTCATGTGGCCGGCTCCAGGCCCGGTGTGTGGTCACATGATAGGCTCCAGGCCCAGTGTGTGGTCACGTGGCTGGCTCCAGGCCCGGTGTGTGGTCACGTGACAGGCTCCAGGCCCGGTGTGTGGTCACATGACAGGCTCCAGGCCCGGTGTGTGGTCACATGACAGGCTCCAGGCCCGGTGTGTGGTCACGTGACAGGCTCCAGGCCCGATGTGTGGTCACGTGACAGGCTCCACGCCCGGTGTGTGGTCACGTGGCCGGCTCCAGGCCCGGTGTGTGGTCATGTGGCCGGCTCCAGGCCCGGTGTGTGGTCATGTGGCCGGCTCCAGGCCCGGTGTGTGGTCACGTGGCCGGCTCCAGGCCCGGTGTGTGGTCATGTGGCCGGCTCCAGGCCCGGTGTGTGGTCATGTGGCCGGCTCCAGGCCCGGTGTGTGGTCATGTGGCCGGCTCCAGGCCCGGTGTGTGGTCATGTGGCCGGCTCCAGGCCCGGTGTGTGGTCATGTGGCCGGCTCCAGGCCCGGTGTGTATTTATATTATATTGATAACATTAATGTCTTCCTCAGGCGCAGAAGAAAGTGACTGCAGAGGAAGCGGAGCGGCGGAAGAAGGAGGAGATCCGAGCCCTGCAGGAACAGCTGGCCGCCCTAAAGGAGATGCAGTCTGAGGTCCAAGCTGGCAGGGTACGTGTCTTAATGTATATTGTGTCTTACTGTATATCACTTATAGACTATGATACCAGGAGGAGGGCCGGGAGTGTTATACAATATAATAGACCTGTACCAGGAGGAGACCGGGAGCGTTATACACTATAATAGACCTGTACTAGGAGGAGACCGGGAGCGTTATACACTATAATAGACCTGTACAGGGAGGAGACTGGGAGCGTTATACACTATAATAGACCTGTACAGGGAGGAGACTGGGAGCGTTATACACTATAATAGACCTGTACCAGGAGGAGACCGGGAGCGTTATACACTATAATAGACCTGTACAGGGCGGAGAGACCGGGAGCGTTATACACTATAATAGACCTGTACCAGGAGCAGAGACCGGGAGCGTTATACACTATAATAGACCTGTACAGGGAGGAGACCGGGAGCGTTATACACTATAATAGACCTGTACAGGGAGTAGAGACCAGGAGCGTTATACACTATAATAGACCTGTACAGGGAGGAGACCGGGAGCGTTATACACTATAATAGACCTGTACAGGGAGGAGACCGGGAGCATTATACATTATAATAGACCTGTACAGGGAGGAGACCGGGAGCGTTATACACTATAATAGACCTGTACAGGGAGGAGAGACCGGGAGCGTTATACACTATAATAGACCTGTACCAGGAGGAGACCGGGAGCGTTATACACTATAATAGACCTGTACAGGGAGAGACCGGGGGCGTTATACACTATAATAGACCTGTACAGGGGGAGACTGGGAGCATTATACACTATAATAGACCTGTACAGGGAGAGACCGGGAGCGTTATACACTATAATAGACCTGTACCAGGAGGAGACCGGGAGCGTTATACACTATAATAGACCTGTACAGGGAGAGACCGGGGGCGTTATACACTATAATAGACCTGTACCAGGAGGAGAGACCGGGAGCGTTATACACTATAATAGACCTGTACAGGGAGAGACCGGGAGCATTATACACTATAATAGACCTGTACCAGGAGGAGAGACCGGGGGCGTTATACACTATAATAGACCTGTACCAGGAGGAGACCGGGAGCGTTATACACTATAATAGACCTGTACCAGGAGGAGAGACCGGGGGCATTATACACTATAATAGACCTGTACCAGGAGGAGACCGGGAGCGTTATACACTATAATAGACCTGTACAGGGAGGAGACCGGGAGCGTTATACACTATAATAGACCTGTACAGGGAGGAGAGACCGGGAGTGTTATACACTATAATAGACCTGTACAGGGAGTAGAGACCAGGAGCGTTATACACTATAATAGACCTGTACCAGGAGGAGACCGGGAGCATTATACACTATAATAGACCTGTACCAGGAGGAGACCGGGAGCGTTATACACTATAATAGACCTGTACAGGGAGGAGACCGGGAGCGTTATACACTATAATAGACCTGTACCAGGAGGAGAGACCGGGAGCGTTATACACTATAATAGACCTGTACAGGGAGGAGAGACCGGGAGTGTTATACACTATAATAGACCTGTACCAGGAGGAGACTGGGAGCGTTATATACTATAATAGACCTGTACATGGAGGAGACTGGGAGCGTTATACACTATAATAGACCTGTACAGGGAGGAGAGACTAGGAGCGTTATACACTATAATAGACCTGTACAGGGAGAGAGAGACCGGGAGCGTTATACACTATAATAGACCTGTACAGGGAGGAGAGACCGGGAGCGTTATACACTATAATAGACCTGTACCAGGAGGAGACCGGGAGCGTTATACACTATAATAGACCTGTACCAGGAGGAGAGACCGGGGGCATTATACACTATAATAGACCTGTACAGGGAGAGAGACCGGGAGCGTTATACACTATAATAGACCTGTACAGGGAGGAGAGACCGGGAGCGTTATACACTATAATAGACCTGTACAGGGAGGAGAGACCGGGAGCGTTATACACTATAATAGACCTGTACCAGGAGGAGACCGGGAGCGTTATACACTATAATAGACCTGTACTGGGAGGAGAGACCGGGAGCGTTATACACTATAATAGACCTGTACAGGGAGGAGACCGGGAGCGTTATACACTATAATAGACCTGTACCAGGAGGAGAGACCGGGAGCGTTATACACTATAATAGACCTGTACCAGGACGAGACCAGGAGCATTATACACTATAATAGACCTGTACAGGGAGGAGAGACCGGGAGCGTTATACACTATAATAGACCTGTACCAGGAGGAGACCGGGAGCGTTATACACTATAATAGACCTGTACAGGGAGAGACCGGGGGCGTTATACACTATAATAGACCTGTACCAGGAGGAGAGACCGGGAGCGTTATACACTATAATAGACCTGTACCAGGAGGAGACCGGGAGCGTTATACACTATAATAGACCTGTACCAGGAGGAGAGACCGGGGGCATTATACACTATAATAGACCTGTACAGGGAGAGAGACCGGGAGCGTTATACACTATAATAGACCTGTACAGGGAGGAGAGACCGGGAGCGTTATACACTATAATAGACCTGTACAGGGAGGAGAGACCGGGAGCGTTATACACTATAATAGACCTGTACCAGGAGGAGAGACCGGGAGCGTTATACACTATAATAGACCTGTACCAGGAGGAGACCGGGAGCGTTATACACTATAATAGACCTGTACAGGGAGGAGACCGGGAGCGTTATACACTATAATAGACCTGTACTAGGAGGAGACCGGGAGCGTTATACACTATAATAGACCTGTACTAGGAGGAGACCGGGAGCGTTATACCCTATAATAGACCTGTACAGGGAGGAGACCGGGAGCGTTATACACTATAATAGACCTGTACAGGGAGGAGAGACCGGGAGCGTTATACACTATAATAGACCTGTACAGGGAGGAGAGACCGGGAGCGTTATACACTATAATAGACCTGTACCAGGAGGAGACCGGGAGCGTTATACACTATAATAGACCTGTACAGGTAGGAGACCAGGAGCGTTATACACTATAATAGACCTGTACCAGGAGGAGAGACCGGGGGCATTATACACTATAATAGACCTGTACCAGGAGGAGACCGGGAGCGTTATACACTATAATAGACCTGTACAGGGAGGAGAGACCGGGAGCGTTATACACTATAATAGACCTGTACCAGGAGGAGAGACCGGGAGTGTTATACCCTATAATAGACCTGTACAGAGAGGAGAGACCGGGAGCGTTATACACTATAATAGACCTGTACAGGTAGGAGACTGGGAGCGTTATACACTATAATAGACCTGTACAGGGAGGAGACCGGGAGCGTTATACACTATAATAGACCTGTACCAGGAGGAGAGACCGGGAGCGTTATACACTATAATAGACATTTACAGGGAGAGAGAGATCGGGAGCATTATATACTATAATAGACCTGTACAGGGAGGAGACCGGGAGCGTTATACACTATAATAGACCTGTACAGGTAGGAGACCGGGAGCGTTATACACTATAATAGACCTGTACCAGGAGGAGACCGGGAGCGTTATACACTATAATAGACCTGTACCAGGAGGAGACCGGGAGCGTTATACACTATAATAGACCTGTACAGGGAGGAGACCGGGAGCGTTATACACTATAATAGACCTGTACAGGTAGGAGACCGGGGGCGTTATATACTATAATAGACCTGTACAGGGAGGAGACCGGGAGCGTTATACACTATAATAGACCTGTACAGGTAGGAGACCGGGAGCGTTATACACTATAATAGACCTGTACAGGTAGGAGACCGGGAGCGTTATACACTATAATAGACCTGTACCAGGAGGAGACCGGGAGCGTTATACACTATAATAGACCTGTACTAGGAGGAGACCGGGAGCGTTATACACTATAATAGACCTGTACTGGGAGGAGAGACCGGGAGCGTTATACACTATAATAGACCTGTACCAGGAGGAGACCGGGAGCGTTATACACTATAATAGACCTGTACTAGGAGGAGACTGGGAGCGTTATACACTATAATAGACCTGTACTAGGAGGAGACTGGGAGCGTTATACACTATAATAGACCTGTACCAGGGGGAGAGACCGGGAGCGTTATACACTATAATAGACCTGTACTAGGAGGAGACTGGGAGCGTTATACACTATAATAGACCTGTACTAGGAGGAGACTGGGAGCGTTATACACTATAATAGACCTGTACCAGGGGGAGAGACCGGGAGCGTTATACACTATAATAGACCTGTACCAGGAGGAGACCGGGAGCGTTATACACTATAATAGACCTGTACAGGGAGGAGACCGGGAGCGTTATACACTATAATAGACCTGTACTAGGAGGAGACCGGGAGCGTTATACACTATAATAGACCTGTACAGGTAGGAGACCGGGAGCGTTATACACTATAATAGACCTGTACAGGTAGGAGACCGGGAGCGTTATACACTATAATAGACCTGTACCAGGAGGAGAGACCGGGAGCGTTATACACTATAATAGACCTGTACTAGGGGGAGAGACCGGGAGCGTTATACACTATAATAGACCTGTACAGGGAGGAGAGACCGGGAGCGTTATACACTATAATAGACCTGTACCAGGAGGAGAGACCGGGAGCGTTATACACTATAATAGACCTGTACTAGGGGGAGAGACCGGGAGCGTTATACATTATAATAGACCTGTTCTCTCTGCCCCTGGTACAGAAGATTTATACACTTTGTTGCACATTTATTTGCATCGTTTTCTTTGGGTTTTTTTAGGGGAAGGAACAAATCCAGAAGTCAAAATTAGGTGAGTAGCTTTCATCCAGTATATAAGCTGCTGCACCTGACCGGCCTCTTACCCGTCTCTATACATCACTGGTTTGGCTCACAGTTCATCTTTCTAATAAACTGGTGCCAGAGATTTGTAATTTACTTTTCCAGTCTTTCAGTACTTATCAGCTGCTGTATGCCCTGCAGGAAGTGGTGTATTCTCTCCAGTCTGACACAGTGCTCTCTGCTGCCACCTCTGTCCATGTCAGGAACTGTCCAGAGCAGCAGCAAATCCCCATAGAAAACCTCTCCTGCTTTGGACAGTTCCTAACTTGGACAGAGGGGGCAGCAGAGAGCACTGTGTCAGGCTAGAGAGAATACACCACTTCCTGCAGGACATACAGCAGCTGATAAGTACCGGAAGACTGGAGACTTTTAATAGAAGTAAATTACTAATCTCTGGCATCAGTCGATTAGAAATAATTATTTGGTGAATAATCCCTTTAATGTGTTGGAAGACGTTAAATGTGCTCCATTCACTTCAATGGAACTGAGCTGCAATACCGCACACAAACTGAGGACAAGAGGTGCGCTGTTTATGGAAGAAAGCGGCCATGTTTATCTTATCCAGGATAGCCCCTTCTTGTATCTGAAGCGTACATGTCCTGCCATCCGCGTGGGCATGGGATGTATAGTAGACAGCCGCAGCCCTGCTGTAGTGGCGGAGGCCCTAGCTATATATGTATATGTAATGTATGAGCCATATCCTGCTACACAGTGTGGAGATTCACAAACATAAACCAAGTGACAGACTCAGCTCTGCTACATATCCTATATACTCTGGCCCTGTTTTATTTCAGCTTTCAGCACTGATGTAATGGTCCTGTTGTAGGTAACTTGTTCCATTACCGTCCTCCAGAGCAGCGCTCGGCAGTGACATATTTCCACCATCACGCTCCACTTACACACAGGACTTCATAAACTTCACACCTGCCTCTAAATAAGCAGAGAGCAGATTCTCATGGAAACCTCCGAGTATAACGTCTGTATCCCGGGGCGGGCGGTGAGGTGCTCCAGGAGCTTTATATCACAATTATCGCATTATACAGCACAGCTATAAGCTGCCGCCTCAGACTGTCATCTAATACAACATTAGGGACATAGAGGCCGAGCTGCAGTACCAGCCCCGGCCACAGGACCAGAGGGGGAGCTGCTGCAGTACTGACCAAAGGGGAGCTGCTGCAGTCAGGTAATACACAGGTTATACACAGGGCTGCACATCATACAGGTAATACACAGCACTACACATCATACAGGTTATACACAGCACTACACATCATACAGGTAATACACAGCACTACACATCATACAGGTTATACACAGGGCTGCACATTATACAGGTAATACACAGCGCTGCACATCATACAGGTAATACACAGCACTGCACATCATACAGGTAATACACAGCACTGCACATCATACAGGTAATGCACAGCACTGCACATCATACAGGTAATACACAGGGCTGCACATCATACAGGTAATACACAGCACTACACATCATACAGGTAATACACAGCACTGCACATCATACAGGTAATACACAGGGCTGCACATCATACAGGTAATACACAGCACTACACATCATACAGGTAATACACAGCACTGCACATCATACAGGTAATACACAGCACTACACATCATACAGGTAATACACAGCACTGCACATCATACAGGTAATACACAGCACTGCACATCATACAGGTTATACACAGGGCCGCACATCACACCGGTAATACACAGCACTACACATCATACAGGTTATACACAGGGCTGCACATTATACAGGTAATACACAGCGCTGCACATCATACAGGTAATACACAGCACTGCACATCATACAGGTAATACACAGCACTACACATCATACAGGTAATACACAGCACTGCACATCATACAGGTAATACACAGCACTACACATCATACAGGTTATACACAGCACTACACATCATACAGGTTATACACAGCACTACACATCATACAGGTAATACACAGCACTGCACATCATACAGGTAATACACAGCACTACACATCATACAGGTAATACACAGCACTGCACATCATACAGGTTATACACAGGGCCGCACATCACACCGGTAATACACAGCGCTGCACATCATACAGGTAATACACAGCACTGCACATCATACAGGTAATACACAGCACTACACATCATACAGGTAATACACAGCACTGCACATCATACAGGTAATACACAGCACTACACATCATACAGGTAATACACAGCACTACACATCATACAGGTTATACACAGCACTACACATCATACAGGTAATACACAGCACTACACATCATACAGGTTATACACAGGGCCGCACATCATACAGGTAATACACAGGGCCGCACATCATACAGGTAATACACAGCACTACACATCATACAGGTAATACACAGCACTACACATCATACAGGTTATACACAGCACTACACATCATACAGGTAATACACAGCACTACACATCATACAGGTTATACACAGCACTACACATCATACAGGTAATACACAGCACTACACATCATACAGGTTATACACAGGGCTGCACATTATACAGGTAATACACAGCACTGCACATCATACAGGTAATACACAGGGCTGCACATCATACAGGTAATACACAGCACTGCACATCATACATGTAATACACAGCACTACACATCATACATGTAATACACAGGGCTGCACATCATACAGGTAATACACAGCACTGCACATCATACAGGTAATACACAGCACTGCACATCATACAGGTTATACACAGGGCTGCACATCATACAGGTAATACACAGCACTGCACATCATACATGTAATACAGAGCACTGCACATCATACAGGTAATACACAGGGCCGCACATCATACAGGTTATACACAGCACTGCACATCATACAGGTAATACACAGCACTGCACATCATACAGGTAATACACAGCACTGCACATCATACAGGTAATACACAGCGCTGCACATCATACAGGTTATACACAGGGCCACACATCATACAGGTAATACACAGCGCTACACATCATACAGGTAATACACAGGGCTGCACATCATACAGGTAATACACAGCACTACACATCATACATGTAATACACAGGGCCGCACATCATACAGGTTATACACAGCACTGCACATCATACATGTAATACACAGGGCTGCACATCATACAGGTAATACACAGCACTACACATCATACATGTAATACACAGGGCCGCACATCATACAGGTTATACACAGCACTGCACATCATACAGGTAATACACAGCACTGCACATCATACAGGTAATACACAGCACTGCACATCATACAGGTAATACACAGCGCTGCACATCATACAGGTTATACACAGGGCCACACATCATACAGGTAATACACAGCGCTACACATCATACAGGTAATACACAGGGCTGCACATCATACAGGTAATACACAGCACTGCACATCATACAGGTAATACACAGGGCCGCACATCATACAGGTAATACACAGGGCTGCACATCATACAGGTAATACACAGCACTGCACATCATACAGGTTATACACAGGGCCGCACATCATACAGGTAATACACAGCACTGCACATCATACAGGTAATACACAGCACTGCACATCATACATGTAATACACAGCACTACACATCATACAGGTAATACACAGGGCTGCACATCATACAGGTAATACACAGCACTGCACATCATACAGGTAATACACAGCACTGCACATCATACAGGTTATACACAGGGCCCACATCATACAGGTAATACACAGCACTGCACATCATACATGTAATACACAGCACTGCACATCATACAGGTTATACACAGGGCCGCACATCATACAGGTTATACACAGCACTACACATCATACAGGTAATACACAGCACTGCACATCATACAGGTAATACACAGCACTACACATCATACAGTTAATACACAGCACTGCACATCATACAGGTAATACACAGCACTACACATCATACAGGTTATACACAGGGCCGCACATCATACAGGTAATACACAGCACTACACATCATACAGGTAATACACAGCACTGCACATCATACAGGTAATACACAGCACTGCACATCATACATGTAATACACAGGGCTGCACATCATACAGGTAATACACAGCACTGCACATCATACAGGTTATACACAGGGCCGCACATCATACAGATAATACACAGCACTGCACATCATACAGGTAATACACAGCACTGCACATCATACATGTAATACACAGCACTACACATCATACAGGTTATACACAGGGCCGCACATCATACAGGTTATACACAGGGCCGCACATCATACAGGTTATACACAGGGCCGCACATCATACAGGTTATACACAGGGCCGCACATCATACAGGTTATACACAGGGCCGCACATCATACAGGTAATACACAGCACTGCACATCATACAGGTAATACACATATCCCGTGTTTTGACACTCGCAACCGAGGCTCCACGGACTCCTGTTTTGCATATTTAAATTTTTGGGGGCATCAGTGGAGACTCTTGATTGAGGACTTCATTGGAATTTTTTTCACTGTTCTCCTTGAGTTCAGTGATTATTGTGTTTTGTTGGTCGATTTGATATTGCCCCAACTAGCCAGAATCCTACTCCACACTGACGAGGGGCAAAAACCCCGAAACGGCTGTCTGTGGATGGAGGCCTGCCTTTGCAAGCCCTTGTCATGATCGCAATACTCGCACCTTGAGTTAGACATTGACAAAAAGGGGCCACCCTGGTGTTTCCCTATTTATGTTCCAATACTCGCAACCGAGTGGGACTTAAGGGGTTATTTATCAGGGTGGTGTGGTGCTCTCCCTATCATGGAGGCCCCCGTGGTAACAGGCTAGAGATATCTGGCTATCCCGTGTTTTGAGACTCGCATCCGAGGCTCCACGGACTCCTGTTTTGCATATTTAAATACACAGCACTGCACATCATACAGGTAATACACAGGGCCGCACATCATACAGGTTATACACAGGGCCGCACATCATACAGGTTATACACAGGGCCGCACATCATACAGGTTATACACAGCACTACACATCATAC
This sequence comes from Dendropsophus ebraccatus, assembly GCA_027789725.1. Taxonomy (NCBI): domain Eukaryota; kingdom Metazoa; phylum Chordata; class Amphibia; order Anura; family Hylidae; genus Dendropsophus; species Dendropsophus ebraccatus. The sequence continues at coordinate 53,463,941 of JAQFWZ010000018.1, forward strand.
AGGTAATACACAGCACTGCACATCATACAGGTAATACAGAGCACTGCACATCATACAGGTAATACACAGGGCCACACATCATACAGGTAATACACAGCACTGCACATCATACAGGTAATACACAGCACTACACATCATACAGGTTATACACAGCACTGCACATCATACAGGTAATACACAGCACTACACATCATACAGGTTATACACAGGGCCGCACATCATACAGGTTATACACAGGGCCGCACATCATACAGGTAATACACAGCACTGCACATCATACAGGTAATACACAGCACTGCACATCATACATGTAATACACAGCACTGCACATCATACAGGTAATACACAGCACTGCACATCATACAGGTAATACACAGCACTGCACATCATACAGGTTATACACAGCACTGCACATCATACAGGTAATACACAGGGCCGCACATCATACAGGTTATACACAGGGCCGCACATCATACAGGTAATACACAGCACTGCACATCATACAGGTAATACACAGCACTGCACATCATACAGATAATACACAGGGCCGCACATCATACAGGTAATACACAGCACTGCACATCATACAGGTAATACACAGGGCCGCACATCATACAGGTAATACACAGCACTGCACATCATACAGGTAATACACAGCACTGCACATCATACAGGTAATACACAGCACTGCACATCATACAGGTTATACACAGGGCCGCACATCATACAGGTAATACACAGGGCTGCACATCATACAGGTAATACACAGGGCTGCACATCATACAGGTAATACACAGCACTGCACAGCACTGCACATCATACAGGTTATACACAGGGCCGCACATCATACAGGTTATACACAGCACTGCACATCATACAGGTTATACACAGGGCCGCACATCATACAGGTTATACACAGGGCCGCACATCATACAGGTTATACACAGGGCCGCACATCATACAGGTTATACACAGAGCCGCACATCATACAGGTTATACACAGGGCCGCACATCATACAGGTTATACACAGGGCCGCACATCATACAGGTTATACACAGCGCTGCACATCATACAGGTAATACACAGGGCTGCACATCATACAGGTAATACACAGGGCTGCACATCATACAGGTAATACACAGGGCTGCACATCATACAGGTAATACACAGGGCTGCACATCATACAGGTAATACACAGGGCCGCACATTATACAGGTAATACACCGGGCTGCACATCATACAGGTAATACACAGGGCTGCACATCATACAGATAATACACAGCACTGCACATCATACATGTAATACACAGCGCTACACATCATACAGGTAATACACAGCGCTGCACATCATACAGGTAATACACAGCACTGCACATCATACAGGTTATACACAGGGCCGCACATCATACAGGTAATACACAGGGCTGCACATCATACAGGTAATACACAGGGCTGCACATCATACAGGTAATACACAGCGCTGCACATCATACAGGTAATACACAGGGCTGCACATCATACAGGTAATACACAGCACTGCACATCATACAGGTTATACACAGGGCCGCACATCATACAGGTTATACACAGCACTGCACATCATACAGGTTATACACAGGGCCGCACATCATACAGGTTATACACAGGGCCGCACATCATACAGGTTATACACAGAGCCGCACATCATACAGGTTATACACAGGGCCGCACATCATACAGGTTATACACAGGGCCGCACATCATACAGGTTATACACAGGGCTGCACATCATACAGGTAATACACAGGGCCACACATTATACAGGTAATACACAGCACTGCACATCATACAGGTAATACACAGGGCTGCACATCATACAGGTAATACACAGGGCCGCACATTATACAGGTAATACACAGCACTGCACATCATACATGTAATACACAGCGCTGCACATCATACAGGTAATACACAGCGCTGCACATCATACATGTAATACACAGGGCTGCACATCATACAGGTAATACACAGCACTGCACATCACACAGGTAATACACAGGGCTGCACATCATACAGGTAATACACAGGGCTGGGGGCCGCACATTATACAGAAATTCCTTTTACAATGTTTCACTTTTTTAAGATGATCGTGGTAAGAAGGCGATCACGTCCCCGAGCACGGCCCCTCCGGACGAGCCCGACTCCTCTGGTGCTACCTATCTGGATAAGTAAGTGCATTGTTTGCCGTCATGATTGATCTGTAGCCTTATCTGTGGGGGATAATAGCCGAAGCCGCAGACAACGGCCCCTGTTTACCTAATGGGCGGTGAGAGCGAAAGCTTCTCTTTATAATGGTATAAGTGGGCGCTGCCATGTTTGTTCTTTGTGGGACGGTGTGAAATCTTTCCATGGGAGAGGTCACAATGTATGTGTGTAGTGGTCACCTGTATCTGATTTATGGGGGGGGGGGGGGGGGGTTTGATCCCCCTGTATCTGACCTTGGGGGGGCGGGGGGCTGACTCCCATGCAATAAATAATGGGACATAACAACTTCATGCTTGCGAAAAACTTCTTTCTCTTTATATATAAATTTTGCAATCTCCACAATAAAGATGGAAAATCTCCAACATACAAATAGACATAGAAAAGAAAAAACGTCACCACAGTGTGTTAGACAGACGCAAAGTTGATCTTCACACCCTGGTAGGTGCTAGCAAGTAAACGCTTAGTCTGGTTATGGACCAACTGCGTGATTTCACTCAATTGTGAGCAATGTATCGGATACAACCAATTCCCACTTCCTTGGCTCATACACCTTCATTCGTAGTGTATCCTGTACTGACTTGACGTATGTTCATGTGAGTATATAGTATTAGAAAAACAACAACTCACGTTTAGTAGTCTTCACTTCGACTTGGATTTATTTTTGCTTGATTGCAAGGTTTGGCTGCGTGTGATCAGAACACTGGAGCTCGCTGGAGGCTAGGCGTCCTCTCCCTACTGCGCGACGTTTCGGAAGGCGTGGCTTCCTTACTCATGCGCACAGGTGAGCGGTACCTGCTCAGCTAAGTACAGACGTCAGTACTTAGCTGAGCAGGTACCGCACACCTGTGCGCATGAGTAAGGAAGCCACGCCTTCCGAAACGTCGCGCAGTAGGGAGAGGACGCCTAGCCTCCAGCGAGCTCCAGTGTTCTGATCACACGCAGCCAAACCTTGCAATCAAGCAAAAATAAATCCAAGTCGAAGTGAAGACTACTAAACGTGAGTTGTTGTTTTTCTAATACTATATACTCACATGAACATACGTCAAGTCAGTACAGGATACACTACGAATGAAGGTGCTAGCAAGTCTCTGTCCTTCGAGGCTCTCGCCCTCTGGGGAAGGATGACCACACGTACGCTGCGTTTTCAGGGAGGAGCCCTCTTTCTCAAGGTCTTGGTCACAAAGTGTGTATAGCACCAACGGTATTTTTCTATGTACGGGGTCTGAAATCGAGAAAACTTCATGAGTCTGAGCCCTTAAAGGGGATGTGGGGCCCTGACTTTTTTTTAAGCTGATTATATCCAGATACTGACAGGTAATGCACAGGTAATAGACAGGTAATAGATAATACACAGGTAATAGACAGGGAATAGATAATACACAGGTAATAGACAGGGAATAGATAATACACAGGTAATAGACAGGGAATAGATAATAGACAGGTACTGCACAGGGAATAGATAATAGACAGGTACTGCACAGGTAATAGATAAAACACAGGTAATGGACAGGGAATAGATAATACACAGGTAATGGACAGGGAATAGATAATACACAGGTAATGGACAGGGAATAGATAATACACAGGTAATGGACAGGGAATAGATAATACACAGGTAATGGACAGGTAATAGATAATACACAGGTAATGGACAGGTAATAGATAATACACAGGTAATGGACAGGTAATAGATAATACACAGGTAATAGACAGGGAATAGATAATGGACAGGTGATAAATAATAGACAGGTAATACACAGGAACTGCACAGGTAATAATGAGAATTATCATTTTCTTGCAGTCTGTGCATCTTCTGTGGGGACAGAGACGAGTCGTTCACTGAGGAAGGTCTGGACCTCCATTACTGGAAGCAGTGCCCCATGCTGAAACGTTGTGAGCACTGTAAGCAGGTGAGTGACCGGACGCCTGAGGATATGTCCGATCACCGGCCTTCTCTGCAACCCTCCCATCTCACTTCTCTATTCTGCTTCCAGGTGGTGGAAATCGCCAGCCTGACCGACCACCTACTCACCGAGTGCGACCACAAAGACGGGTTTGGTAAATGTCAGCGCTGCACGGAGGCCGTATCCAAGGATCACCTGCTGGAGCACGTCAAGGCCAAGATGTGTAACCGTGAGTCTCCGCTCAGCTCTGTAGGCTTTGGTTGTGGTGTCGGCTTGTAAATAATAAATCTCTGCCCTGTGACTGAATAATGACTACATAGGAGATAAAACCAATCTGAGGGGAAGTCGAGGAAGCCGCCGTTGTGGTTGGAAATGAAACGTGATGTACAGGAAGACGTTCTGTAGTCTCACTTCTATATGATAGTGTAGAGCCGGCTGCCGATCTGCTATAGGGGGATCCCACTAAATGTAAAGGGGTCATCCCAAGATTACCAGGTGTATGTGACAGGAGCTAATCCATCCTGATTCCACGGCCTGTGACCCCAAAGAGCCGGGATCTGAGATCTGTCCGGGCTTGGATCTTGCTGTCCATCACACTCCGGTTTCCTCACCATCGCTATGACTTACATTTACATAACTAATAATGCTGAATAATGTCCAGCTCATAACCCTACCAGGTGGTCCGGAGGACGGCAGCACCCTGAGGAGGAAGATGCCTTTTGCTTCATACCAGGGCTGCTCGATGGCAGCTGACTTTGTAAGGTGTGGTGCCAAGGGTTAAAGGGGTTGTTAACCAAAATGTATTTTCTTTCAAATCAACTGCTGGCAGAAAGTTCCAGAGATTTGTAGTTTACTTCTGTTAAAAAATCTTCTGTCGCATGGGGCGTGGCCTGCAGCGCATGGAGGCAGACGTGTAAGACTTCAGCTACGTGCTTCCAGGCAGAGAAAGCTGCTCTACCCAGCTAAATCTCCCAGAATTCTCTCACAATCCGAGCCAAAAGAGTGCGCATATCATGGGACGCATGAAAAAGCAGGCTGAGCCAGGAAAACTTACTGAGTTCTTCTCCGCGGCACGGCAGCAACATGGCGCCGGTGAGGCCTTGGCTGCTGCACAGCAAACTTCACCTTCACCTCCCTCTCCGGACGCTGATCTGGTACAACAAGCAGGAGACACGGCTCTTCAGATGGGATCGTCTACCACCATACCTGCGATGGGTGGCTTGCGGGCTGCAGCTCTACAAGGTATTGACACTCCAACTCGGGTGGGCCCTGTGACGCAGTTCACTTTTCAAGGGGGTGAACATAGCTATATGCAGGGGAGAGGCAGATTACTGAATGGCTATTAAGATTTATGTTATTTGACCTTCAGGCATCTTTACAATGTGACATACAGTCAGCTTTACTCTCAGTACAACGGGAGATAAACTCTTTGAGGGACCAGACGACCCATGTGGAAGCTAAGATGGCGGATTATGCGAAAGCTCATAATACAGTGGATGCTGCTTTAGCACTGGAAGAGCAAGTAGAGGCCCTGAAGTTAAGTGGCGGACCTGGAAGACAGCTCTCGCTGGAACAACCTTTGCTTCCGGGGCATACCCGAGCAAGTAAAACCTGATCAGTTGGTGGACTTTCCCCCAGCAGGACCTTATAATAGACAGGGCCTACCGCATAGCGAAGCCGAAGAATCTACCCCCTACGTCTCCCACAGATGGTATCGCCAGATTGCATTTCTATCACTTTAAAGATCATCTTATGTTTACTGCTTGAGGCAAACCTGATGTCCCTGCAAGATTTACCGAGAGAGGTTTTCCCTGACTTATCGGCTCATACGCTAAGTGCTAAGCTAAGCGCAGAGAATTCGCACCGACGACTATAATTCTGAGACATCAGAAAATCCCCATCAAATGGGGGTTCCCCACCAAGCTTATTATTACTTATGGTGGCTCCAAACATGTGGCCAACACTGTGGCACAAGCACAGCGCCCTATGGAAGATTGGCAACTCCCGGCACACCATCAGCTGAGGATCGGCGTGGACAACTAAAAGCTCCCCGCAGAGTAGACCCGGAATGGTCCACGGTCGCAGCATCTACTTGAACAATGACCGTTTCTCTTTCTCCATGAAGTTCCAGATTTACCTAGCTAATATATTACATATATTGTGAGGTTTGTAATTGTTATTGCTGTTCATACCTACAATAATTCTTTCAGGAAGTTGGTAGTGTTCCTATCAGAAATTCCTGTTTCCCTACCCCATATACCGGGAATTGGGAATGAAGGGCCTATTACACGGGTCGTTAAGAGGAGCAAAGCAGTGCTCTCAGCGCTCGTTTGCTCCTCGTTCCCCGCTCGCTGCCGCCGCTATTCAACGCGGCTGCAGCGAGCGGGTGAGTGTGGGAGGGGCGGCGGGGAGCTGCGGGGGGGGCTGCCCGGGTGATTGCTGATCGTCCGGGCAGCCCATAGGATATAGCAGCGTCTGCTGCCGCTGCTCCTATTCAACGGAGCGACGGCAGCAGATCGCTGCTATATCAGTCGCTTGTTTTTCAACATGTTGAAAAACAAGCGACTGCAACGATCAGCCGACATGAACGATGTCGGCTGATCGTTGCACTCTATTCCACCGGACGATATCGGCCGAATACGGACGGTAATCGTTCAGTGGAATAGGGCCTTGAGCCTGGTTGCTTTGTTCTTGTTTCTTGTTTTTTGTGTTTTGTATTCGGTCCTGTGTTTTGGTCGGTTGCCTTGTCCTCCTGATCCTTTGTTGACCTTCATTATGTCAGTCCTTTTGGTCTGATCTCTGTCCATGTTTCTATGGTTCTTTCTTCTTAAGGAGAAGTGTCGAGGCAGCTTTTATATTTTATAGATACCATCGCTATGGTGCTTAAGGTTGTTTCCTTATACGCGGCCTAAACAGCCCATTCAAAAAATCCCAATTATGGAAGGAATTTAGAGACTCTGGTGCGGACATCATATACTTACAAGAGACTCATCTGAATGAGGAAGATGCCGGCAGGTTAAGACATAATAGGTACCTGCCTACATTCTGTGCTCACGCATCAGCAAAGAAACGTGGCAATTATTATTAAACATACAGTAGCCTTTAAATTAGTGGCTGCTATCCAGATTTGGATGGGAGATACTTGGTGCTAGTGGGGCATTATATTCCCTCAAACACTGGACAGACCGCCTTTGTGCGTAAGACTTTAGATGTTGTTAATAAGCATAAAGTGGGTTCAGTTATCATTGGCGGAGATTTGAATAAAACACTTTGGCCCGCTATGGACTCCACCACAGTAAAAAATTTAATGCAAATAGAAGATCTCTTAGATGTTTGGAGAGTCCAACCCCCTATGGACAAGGATTATTCCTTTTTCTCATCTCCTCACTCCACATACTCCCGAATAGATTTCTTTTTAGTGGATAAAGCCTTATTTGACAGACTTCTGTCCTCCAGTATTGGAACCCCTGCATGGTCGGACCATGCCCCCATTGCAATTTTAATTTCTGAAACTTTTAATTATCCCCCCCCCCTAACTCCACCAACCCAATATTAAAAAGCAGATGGAGGAGTATTTTACATGAAATAATACCCCTGACATATCGCCGGTAACTTTATGGATGGCACACAAAGCCTTTGTTAGAGGTTTGTTCATTAGCATGGCTGCAAGAGAGAAAAGGATTAACATGGAGCAGAGGCTTCACTTACTTAGCACATTAGCACTATTGGCGAGTCAGAACAAACGGCAGGTGTCCTCACACAACAGCCCTGATACAGGACTTGAATCACCAACTTCCAGCTTTAGACCAAAGTAAATATGAATTAGCTCTCAGACGGCTAAAATGGAAGTTCTACTCTCAGGCTAATAAAGCGGGAACATTATTGGCTTCGCAATTGAAACGGCATGCAGCAAATACCAAGATTCCTTATCCCCTAACGGCTGCTGGCCAAGAAATGTATAACCCTCAGCACATTACAGATGAAATTGTGAAGTTCTATAGCAATCTTTATACCACCAAACCACTCCCCAAGCCTTTCCTTCTTCCATCTCGGAGTTTTAGGCATCTTTACCTAGTGTAAATGCTACACAATTAGAATCCCTAGCTGCCCCAATTTCTTTGGAAGGAGTAGAAAACACTATAAAATCCTTGAAAACTTATAAAGCACCTGGCCTGGATGGCTTCTCCAGTGACTATTATAAAATTTTTGCGCCCACTCTTCTTCCTTTTCTCTCTCAGGCCCTGCTTACCATCGTCGGGGAATATAGCATCTGAAATGTTACCGGCATTGGTGATTGTACTGCCAAAACCGGGGAAGGAGCCAGATAGGCCGGGTAATTTCCGGCCTATCTCACTCCTTAATACGGACTTAAAAATTTACTCTTCCATCTTAGCTAAACAGCTGGCTTTGATCTTGCCACACTTGGTCCATCAAGACCAGGTTGGTTTTACTAGAGGCAGACTCTTCTCTGACAGCACAAGGAGGTTTGTCAACATCCTAGATTGGGTGGCCCGCCATCGAATGCCTTATCTGTTCCTCTTTGGATGCAGAGAAGGCATTCGACCGCGTACATTGGTTGTTCCTTAAAGCGGTAATGCAAAAATGTGGAATTGAAGGCCCTGCTTTACATTCCCTGATGTTGCTTTACTCTACGCCCTCAGCGCAAATCTTTACTTTAGGACACGTCATCAGTCTTTCATATAACAAACGGGACAAGACAGGGGTGCCCACTGGTGGTGGTGTGGTGCTCTCCCCATCATGGAGGCCCCCGTGCTAACAGGCTAGAGATATCTGGCTATTCCCATGATTGAGACTTGCAACCGAGGCTCCACGGACTCCTGTTTTGAGTATACAGATTTACACATTTCTGGCACTAGTTGATTTGAAAGAAAATAAAATGGAATCAACCCCTTCAATAGGGGCCCTCTGTTGGCATAAATAATGCATATATTGGGGTGCCAGCACTAAGAAGGTATGTTGAGACCTGTGTAATAACGGTCACCATCGCTCAGCTCTCATTGCAGCCCTGTAAAGGCCGACCCTCATAGAGCCTGGCGGGGTAGGGGGGCACAAGTATCAGCAGCTCAGGCCAAATACCACCACAGATATAAGTCATTGAAGTGTCTGCAGGGTCATTCCAGCCCTTCCAGTAAATGAAGTGTCGTGTATCGGACCAGTGCCAGCCCAGGAGCACAGCGCTCAGCATGTGACCCGTTTACTTGGGCACAGACAGACAGCAAAGCCTTTTTCCATATAGCATAACTATGGGACTGAAAGGTGACGGTCACAAGTCTCCTATCCATCCAAAAAATACTAGTCTACATTCCCAATAGGATACAGCAGGTCCTGGAACATAATCTTCATCATGTATGGGGAGGCAGTAAAATCTGAGCCGGCCTCATTTACAGGGAAGAACAAAGGCCTTACTGTCCATTCTTACAACATTTAGAGGGGAGACCAATAATCTTTACAGGGAGCAACAGGAAAGCATTACTGTCTGTGCCTACATCAACTACAGGGAGGCAGTACTATCTGTACCTACATCATCTACAGGGAGAGACAGGGAGGCAGTACTATCTGTACCTACATCTTCTAAAGGGAGAGACAGGGAGGCAGTACTATCTGTACCTACATCATCTACAGGGAGAGACAGGGAGGTAGTACTATCTGTACCTACATCATCTACAGGGAGACACAGGGAGGCAGTACTATCTGTACCTACATCAACTACAGGGAGAGACAGGGAGGCAGTACCATCTGTACCTACATCATCTACAGGGAGACACAGGGAGGCAGTACTATCTGTACCTACATCATCTACAGGGAGAGACAGGGAGGCAGTACTATCTGTACCTACATCATCTACAAGAAGAGACAGGGAGGCAGTACTATCTGTACCTACATCATCTACAGGGAGACACAGGGAGGCAGTACTATCTGTACCTACATCAACTACAGGGAGAGACAGGGAGGCAGTACCATCTGTACCTACATCATCTACAGGGAGACACAGGGAGGCAGTACTATCTGTACCTACATCTTCTACAAGAAGAGACAGGGAGGCAGCACCATCTGTACCTACATCATCTACAAGAAGAGACAGGGAGGCAGTACTATCTGTACCTACATCATCTACAGGGAGACACAGGGAGGCAGTACTATCTGTACCTACATCATCTACAAGAAGAGACAGGGAGGCAGTACCATCTGTACCTACATCATCTACAAGAAGAGACAGGGAGGCAGCACCATCTGTACCTACATCTTCTACAAGAAGAGACAGGGAGGCAGCACCATCTGTACCTACATCATCTACAAGAAGAGACAGGGAGGCAGCACCATCTGTACCTACATCATCTACAAGAAGAGACAGGGAGGCAGCACCATCTGTACCTACATCATCTACAAGAAGAGACAGGGAGGCAGCACCATCTGTACCTACATCTTCTACAAGAAGAGACAGGGAGGCAGCACCATCTGTACCTACATCATCTACAAGAAGAGACAGGGAGGCAGCACCATCTGTACCTACATCATCTACAAGAAGAGACAGGGAGGCAGTACTATCTGTATCTCAATCATTTACATGGATGCAGTAATGACATGGTCCTTTTCCAGCTATCTGTGGGTAAGGCCCTAACACACGGCCAGCTATCGGATGTGCTGCCTGCAATTACGGACCGTAAAGGGGTTAAAGTGTACGGAGAGCAGGCATTCACCGTTACGTGCATTAGTCCATAGACATAAACAATATTCCCCGTACAGTCTGCACTTGTGGGTCTGTAACTGTGGACTGCAGAGTAAGGCTGTGTGAACAAGGCCTTAGAAATACCGGCATTCTGCGATATTCTATAGACTGGAAGACTACTCTACCCAGCAGAGTGTAATGGTGACAGAGCATGGCGGACACACGTTGTAGGGTCTCTGAGTTTTCCGTGAAGTCCCTTGGAGTCGTTGCACCACTGTTTCAGACATTTAAAGGGGCACTCCAGCGAAAAACTTTTTCTTTCAAATCAACTGGTGTCAGAAAGTTATATAGATTTGTAATTTACTTCTATAGAAAAATCTCCAGTCTTCCAGTACTTATCAGCTGCTGTATGTCCTGCAGGAAGTGGTGTATTCTCTCCAGTCTGACACCGTGCTCTCTGCTGCCACCTCTGTCAATGTCAGGAACTGTCCAGAGCAGGAGAGGTTTTCTATGGGGATTTGCTGCTGCTCTGGACAGTTCCTGACATGGACAGAGGTGGCAGCAGAGAGCACTGTGTCAGACTGGAGAGAATACGCTACTTCCTGCAGGACATATAACAGCTGATAAGTACTGGAAGACTAGAGATTTTTTAATAGAAGTAAATTACAAATCTGCATAACTTTCTGACACCAGGTGATTTGAAAGAAAAAGATTTTCGCTGGAGTGCCCCTTTAATGGCTTGGAGACCCCTGGACCCTGATGTGCACCAGCATGGATGACATCCCTGCACAATGCGCTCCGCCATCAGCAGCTGCGGTAGGGGCACAGCCAGCATCTATGTGGTATCCATGGTCACTGACATGGCGGTAAACACAAGAAGCCTGCGCCATATGACAGTGGGAGCCATTGTGTTCCCAGTCGGCTGCGTCTTACATGGCAGGGTGATGGGATTTTCATTTCTGAGTTGTCATGAATAATTTTATCCACATAGGAGCCATAAAAGTCGTCCGCTAAAGCCAAGAGTGAGAGCGTGCCCACAGCTGGCAGGAGGGGCTGGCGCCCTGCCACCGGCTATACGATGGCTGATGGCAGGCACGGCTCGTACGCTCTTCCCAGAGAATGTACTCATCTAACATGGACATGATTCCAAGTCCTTACAGTTACTGTGACGGAATCCACAGAACGGCCGGGTGTGTCCTGTGCACCAGCTGGACGACTCTCTGTCTGTCTTCAGGAAGCCAATGATTGTTACTCGCTGAAAACAGAGCGTGAGACGCCAAGAGGTGCCGCACGGGCATCAGCAGCTGCGCTCCACCATGTTCAGACATCTGATGGGAACAGAACCGGGCTCCGCCATGTACACGGACTCCGGGGGGGGGGAACAGAACCGGGCTACGCCATGTACACAGACTCCGGGGGGGAACAGAACCGGGCTACGCCATGTACACAGACTCCGGGGGGGAACAGAACCGGGCTCTGCCATGTACACAGACTCCGGGGGGGAACAGAACCGGGCTACGCCATGTACACTGACTCCGGGGGGGAACAGAACCGGGCTCCGCCATGTACACAGACTCCGGGGGGGGGGAACAGAACCGGGCTCTGCCATGTACACAGACTCCGGGGGGGGGGGGGAACAGAACCGGGCTCTGCCATGTACACTGACTCCGGGGGGGAACAGAACCGGGCTTCGCCATGTACACAGACTCCGGGGGGGGGGGGGGGGAACAGAACCGGGCTCCGCCATGTACACAGACTCCGGGGGGGGGAACAGAACCGGGCTCTGCCATGTACACAGACTCCGGGGGGGGGGGGGGAACAGAACCGGGCTCCGCCATGTACACGGACTCCGGGGGGAACAGAACCAGGCTCCGCCATGTACACAGACTCCGGGGGGGGGACAGAACCGGGCTCTGCCATGTACACGGACTCCGGGGGGGACATGAGACATATAACCCTGTGATATCCTGTGTGTATGTGTGTGTATATATATAATCACCATGAGACATATAACCCTGTGATATCCTGTGTGTGTGCGTGTGTGTGTGTATATATATAATATATATATATGTGTGTGTATGTATATATATCTCCAGCTGATATAATGAATATTTGCTTTATTTTTACAGCGGCTAAAGGAGATAAAGTTGCCAACCGTTGCCCTTTGTGTCATGAAAACTTCACACCTGGAGAGGAGGTAAGACATGATGTCAGGGGGTCTGTGAGATTAGGCAGATATGGCGGTTTTCTTCTAGAATCAGCGTCATTCATGTCTATGGCTCGTGTACAGTATTCTTTATTTTAAATATCTTAATTAATTTTCCAAACTTCGTCCAGATACACAGATACACAACCTCCGCATCTTCCCCATATAATCCACATCACAGACTAGGATAGTATCATAAGTTGTATCCTGATACTTCACCATAACCATTGACCCTGCTTCCGGAGGGGACTACCCCAGGGAACTTCTTCACCCTAATACTATACAACCTGATTCACTTTCTTAAGGCCCTATTCCACGGAACGATTATTGTCCGTATTCGGCCGCTATAATCGTCCCGTGGAATAGAGTGCAACAATCAGCCGACATCGTTCATGTCGGCTGATCGTTGCAGTCGCTTGTTTTATATATCATGCAACCACCTTTTACTCCTTCTCGCCCGAGTTCGGATCCATGGCACGATCAACCCCCTCCCCCCCCGTTGGGGTTTTGGATAGAGCCAGGCTTTGATCATAGACCAGAGCGGTGCTGTGTCGAGAAGGAAGCTGCCATGTTTCTCGGAGTTCAGATCTGACTGTATGTGAGCGAGAACTATGGCTGCCTCCGAGACTCTTATGACCGCATTGTAGTCACATGTGAGAGGCAGCGTACACTGCCGGACACCTGTAATATATCTGTATAGGGAGGAGGTGGTAAGAGAGCCACACAGGAGCTGCCATGTGTGAACGAGGCCTAAGGCTCTGTTCAGACTGTGGAGAACTTCCAGCATGGATTCTGCAGTCGCATGAGGCTTATACATTGCACCAGAAATCTGCTGTGTCTGGTCCCGGCCCAAAGCCTCTGGTTACCTTTGACTTGTATAGTCCTAAATTGTAATTTTCTTGTTTTCTAAATAAAGAACATTTCCCCTCCCTGCCCCATAGTGCCACACCTCTGTGAACCTGACCTCTCTCTGTAACCTGATGACACGTGTGATGGAAACAATGATTACACTGGTCAGATCAGGATATACCACCCGGCCATGACACCTGTACTGTAATAATAATCAGTATATACTGCGGCAATGTGAGTACATGTGGTGTCCCACCACGGGTGTTGCTATTGGTTACACCCTCCGCAAAAGCCTGGACTGTGATGAAGTTTCGCCACTAGATGTCGCTATTATAGGTATGTGTACTCAGTTGTTGCCCGGCTGAAGTATGGAAAGGGTTATTGTTTATTTGTGTGTCACATGGTTCTGTGAACCTATGGGAGTATTTTCTTCTTCTGTCCTATCATCTTACTTTACTTCTTCTTTATGCACTCTTCACCCACTCACAGCGCACTTTAGATATGCCGAAGCTAGGAAGTCACATGGGTAGAGGAAGTGTAGAGGTCTTTGGTCACTAGACTCTGTAGAGCTACGATGCACCCAACAGTTTCTCCTCCAGTAACCTTACTAAACACTATGCAGTGTTGAACCCCTCACAGTAGAGGACACGTCAGAGATTATATCAACCACCGCCGTGGACTAGGAGAGTCACAGTGCAGGACAGTATCCACAAAAGGCAAAAAGCTAGGAACTGATCCGAATAGAGCAAAGTTGCTAGAAGCCTATGAACTCTATCTCGCAGCGCGGTTGTCAGCAGGAAACCTTCAGCATTTCGCTCATCCCAGGTAACAGGGTCTGGGGCTTGTGTCACCCTTTAGGACAGGTCCCCTGACACTGGTAGGGCAACAGGTGGCTCATTTCGATCAAGGCCGATGCACGGTCACAAGTGTTCTCTCAAGTATTCTTATCTCTCTACCTCTTTCTCCAACATCCCGGCAGAGCACAGTACTACTTGGGTTGGGACTCTCTCGACATCCTTCTCTCTGCTCCTCTGATTTTTCTGTATACCTCTCAACATGCAACCCAGTCAGCACGACTGTACTCCTCGCTATACTCCAATCACAGATCTGGATCCTGTATTATCAAGTATAATGTATGCAGTCACGGCAAAGCTGTATGTTCTGCTGCACACTAGTATCTTCAGAGTAAACAAGACATTAATTATGGTAAAGAGACTCTGATTCTTCACCCCACACCAACACAGTGTACACAGGCTCCTTGGGACACTTCCTCTTTCTGTGGGTAGCAGTACCAATAGTCCGGGAGGGTCACAACACCGCTCCGACTCACTGTGATAACAACCCAAGGGACCCCGTAGCAACCCGGCAGGACACTGACCACAGGGGAACAAGGTGCAACAGGCCCTTTAAACTAAAAGCAGGTGTGCCACCACACCTGTGTGCCCAACCAACAGAATAAAAGACAGCGCTCCATAGCATAATTCTGACAGGTAACAAAGGTGAGTCAATAATGGAGGTTCTCACCTAGTGGAGTTGTGCTAACTGCAAGGCACAACTCTTTAGTAAGCGTGCAAACAGGACCGCTGCCACTCCCATATGATCCTCACAGGAACAAACCTACAACAATACACCTCCTCTCCAGGTATGGGTCAGCTGGGCGCAGGTCCAATGGAAATGAAAAAATGTTTACCATAAGGTAAAAATAAATAACCCCATTTATTAATCAGACAACGCGTTTCGAGACCGGTCTGGTCTCTTTATCAAGTGTCATATACAGCAATGGATGCTACTAAAAAATATATTTTGAGATATCCCATGTATCCCAGCACCACCCATCAGCTGGGTGGGGCTGCACATATTAACTCCAGGTTAACCAACACAGTAAAATGAATAAACAAATGCTAAAAGAATAAATTTATACATACACACATTAACATTAATGAATCAATTCATTTCAACCTACAATAAAACATCTCTAAAACAACAACAACAACAAACTGATGTCTGAATACAACCCTAAAAACAACCTCCCAACCCATTTGTCCCCACCTGTTTTTAGGGTTGTATTCAGACATCAGGTTGTTGTTGTTGTTGTTTTTCTTGCTATGCACATGCAGCCCCACCCAGCTGATGGGTGGTGCTGGGATACATGGGATATCTCTATATATATATTTTTTAGTAGCATCCATAGCTGTATATAACACTTGATAAAGAGACCAGACCGGTCTCGAAACGCGTTGTCTGATTAATAAATGTGGTTATTTATTTTTACCTTATGGTAAACATTTTTTCATTTTCATTGGACCTGCGCCCAGCTGACCCATACCTGGAGAGGAGGTGTATTGTTGTAGGTGTGCCCAACCGGCACTGGCGTCATGACATAACATCACTGGGCCCGGCTGTATCTCTTCCAACCACCACCGGAGTGGCGTCACACTCTACCATCTGGCAAGTGACCAGCCCTAACTCCGCCATAGCTCTGCGGGGGGCTCACCACATATATAACACCCGGCCATGACACCTATGCTATAATAGTAATAATAATCAGGATATACAGCGGCAATGTGAGTATATAACACCCGGCCATGACGCCTGTGATGTAATAATAATAATCAGGATATACTGCGGCCACTACATAGCTGAGCTTCAGTGCAGCCACAGGGGGTGTACCACTACATAGCTGAGCTTCAGGGCAGCAGCAGGGGGTGTACCACTACATAGCTGAGCTTCAGTGCAGCAGCAGGGGGTGTACCACTACATAGCTGAGCTTCAGTGCAGCCACAGGGGGTGTACCACTACATAGCTGAGCTTCAGGGCAGCAGCAGGGGGTGTACCACTACATAGCTGAGCTTCAGTGCAGCAGCAGGGGGTGTACCACTACATAGCTGAGCTTCAGTGCAGCAGCAGGGGGTGTACCACTACATAGCTGAGCTTCAGTGCAGCAGCAGGGGGTGTACCACTACATAGCTGAGCTTCAGTGCAGCAGCGGGGGGTGTACCACTACATAGCTGAGCTTCAGTGCAGCAGCGGGGGGTGTACCACTACATAGCTGAGCTTCAGTGCAGCAGCGGGGGGTGTACCACTACATAGCTGAGCTTCAGTGCAGCAGCAGGGGGTGTACCACTACATAGCTGAGCTTCAGTGCAGCAGCAGGGGGTGTACCACTGCATAGCTGAGCTTCAGTGCAGCAGCAGGGGGTGTACCAGTACATAGCTGAGCTTCTGTGCAGCAGCAGGGGATGTACCAGTACATAGCTGAGCTTCTGTGCAGCCACAGGGGGTGCGGCCAGGTTTTTGCCATATTTCAAGCATAGTTCTTTAGTAGCCGTTCGGCGCTAATCAAGTTCTCTCTTAAGTCTAGATGGATTTACATGACTGCGGGCGCGGTGCCAGTTGGCTCCAGTATAATGGAGGGTGGTGGGTGCCATGTGAATCTCTGCTGTAAGTGATCCCCCCGCACCTGTAATAAAGGACACAGACTTATAATTCCACATAAAGCCGTGTTGTCCCGCGCCGCTTACATTCCTGCGCCTCTTGCGTGTTTCTTTAATTGGCAGAAGGACGGGGGTTTCTTTGTTATGTGATCGCTCGCCTCATTCCAGGACAGATTAAGTGCAGGGGCCTTGGCAGAGCGGACGGGGGACATTTCCAGCCCTTTATTTTACACATATTTCAGGTAGACGGGATTGATGGGCCGGGGCAGCGTTTAGCCGACCCTGCGGTAAGCCGATTCCGGGAAGCCAGGACTACACTGAATGAAGCAACTAAATCCTCCTCAGCCAGAACCAGGAGGAGCAAGGAGCCCCCTATGATGGGGCTGATCCCCCTTATACCTGAGCCATGCTGCCCCCTATGATGGGTCTGATCCCCCTTATACCTGAGCCATGCTGCCCCCTATGATGGGTCTGATCCCCCTTATACCTGAGCCATGCTGCCCCCTATGATGGGTCTCATCCCCCTTATACCTGAGCCATGCTGCCCCCTATGATGGGTCTCATCCTCCTTATACCTGAGCCATGCTGCCCCCTATGATGGGTCTGATCCCCCTTATACCTGAGCCATGCTGCCCCCTATGATGGGTCTCATCCCCCTTATACCTGAGCCATGCTGCCCCCTATGATGGGTCTCATCCTCCTTATACCTGAGCCATGCTGCCCCCTATGATGGGTCTCATCCCCCTTATACCTGAGCCATGCTGCCCCCTATGATAGGGCTGATCCCCCTTATACCTGAGCCATGCTGCCCCCTATGATGGGTCTGATCCTCCTTATACCTGAGCCATGCTGCCCCCTATGATGGGTCTCATCCCCCTTATACCTGAGCCATGCTGCCCCCTATGATAGGGCTGATCCCCCTTATACCTGAGCCATGCTGCCCCCCTATGATGGGTCTGATCCCCCTTATACCTGAGCCATGCTGCCCCCCTATGATGGGTCTCATCCCCCTTATACCTGAGCCATGCTGCCCCCTATGATGGGTCTCATCCCCCTTATACCTGAGCCATGCTGCCCCCTATGATGGGTCTGATCCCCCTTATACCTGAGCCATGCTGCCCCCTATGATGGGTCTGATCCCCCTTATACCTGAGCCATGCTGCCCCCTATGATGGGGCTGATCCCCCTTATACCTGAGCCATGCTGCCCCCCTATGATGGGGCTGATCCCCCTTATACCTGAGCCATGCTGCCCCCCTATGATGGGTCTGATCCCCCTTATACCTGAGCCATGCTGCCCCCTATGATGGGTCTCATCCCCCTTATACCTGAGCCATGCTGCCCCCTATGATGGGTCTCATCCCCCTTATACCTGAGCCATGCTGCCCCCCTATGATGGGTCTCATCCCCCTTATAACTGAGCCATGCTGCCCCCTATGATGGGTCTGATCCCCCTTATACCTGAGCCGTGCTGCCCCCCTATGATGGGTCTCATCCCCCTTATACCTGAGCCATGCTGCCCCCCTATGATGGGTCTCATCCCCCTTATAACTGAGCCATGCTGCCCCCTATGATGGGTCTCATCCCCCTTATACCTGAGCCATGCTGCCCCCCTATGATGGGTCTCATCCCCCTTATACCTGAGCCATGCTGCCCCCTATGATGGGTCTGATCCCCCTTATACCTGAGCCATGCTGCCCCCCTATGATGGGTCTGATCCCCCTTATACCTGAGCCATGCTGCCCCCCTATGATGGGTCTCATCCCCCTTATACCTGAGCCATGCTGCCCCCCTATGATGGGTCTCATCCCCCTTATAACTGAGCCATGCTGCCCCCTATGATGGGTCTGATCCCCCTTATACCTGAGCTATGCTGCCCCCCTATGATGGGTCTGATCCCCCTTATACCTGAGCCATGCTGCCCCCTATGATGGGTCTCATCCCCCTTATACCTGAGCCATGCTGCCCCCTATGATGGGGCTGATCCCCCTTATACCTGAGCCATGCTGCCCCCTATGATGGGTCTCATCCCCCTTATACCTGAGCCATGCTGCCCCCCTATGATGGGTCTGATCCCCCTTATACCTGAGCCATGCTGCCCCCTATGATGGGTCTCATCCCCCTTATACCTGAGCCATGCTGCCCCCTATGATGGGTCTCATCCTCCTTATACCTGAGCCATGCTGCCCCCTATGATGGGTCTCATCCCCCTTATACCTGAGCCATGCTGCCCCCTATGATGGGTCTGATCCCCCTTATACCTGAGCCATGCTGCCCCCTATGATGGGTCTGATCCCCCTTATACCTGAGCCATGCTGCCCCCTATGATGGGTCTGATCCCCCTTATTTCTGAGCCATGCTGCCCCCTATGATGGGTCTGATCCCCCTTATACCTGAGCCATGCTGCCCCCTATGATGGGTCTCATCCCCCTTATTTCTGAGCCATGCTGCCCCCTATGATGGGTCTCATCCCCCTTATACCTGAGCCATGCTGCCCCCTATGATGGGTCTGATCCCCCTTATACCTGAGCCATGCTGCCCCCCTATGATGGGTCTGATCCCCCTTATACCTGAGCCATGCTGCCCCCCTATGATGGGTCTGATCCCCCTTATTTCTGAGCCATGCTGCCCCCTATGATGGGTCTCATCCCCCTTATACCTGAGCCATGCTGCCCCCCTATGATGGGTCTGATCCCCCTTATACCTGAGCCATGCTGCCCCCCTATGATGGGTCTGATCCCCCTTATACCTGAGCCATGCTGCCCCCCTATGATGGGTCTGATCCCCCTTATACCTGAGCCATGCTGCCCCCCTATGATGGGTCTGATCCCCCTTATTTTTTTTAAGTCAAAACAGAATGGATTTGAAAAAAGGAGAAATCTCAGTCTTTCCTTTATGGCCTGTTCCCTGTTTATAGTCCATTCCTGGCTTTGGCTTCAGAAATCGGTCAGATAATCTGTCTGTGTAATCGCAGCCTTAGTCTCACCAAGGGCACCAACATATCAGAAGTTGTGTGTGAGTGGAATCCTCCTTTAAAGGGGTAGTGCGGCGCTACGAAATTATTCACAAAGTAACACACATTACAAAGCTATACAACTTTGTAATGTATGTTATGTATGTGAATGGCCCCCTTCCCCGTGTTCCCCCACCCCCGCCTGTGTACCCGGAACTGTAGTGCACTATACATTCCTGATTCGTGTCGACCGACCCCGTCTGTAATCTGCTGTCAAAGATGTCATCTTCGGGGGGCCGGCATGAGGGATGGCAGTAGCGGGTTGGCCGGCCCCCCGAAGATGACATCTTTGACAGCAGATTACAGACGGGGTCGGTCGACACGAATCAGGAATGTATAGTGCACTCTGCTGCGTCATCAGCTGCTCAGCCATGATTGGCTGAGCATAACTGTGTGTGCATTAGGCTGGCACACCCTCTCTGTCCCTCCTCATCATCATCAGGAATGCTCCAGGCAGATTGCCTACTATTCCTCACCTGTGTCAGCCCGGCACATGGACTGGATCGTTAAGGCACCTGTGCAATGTTCAGCATGGAGAAAATGTTCTAGGGGCATTCCTAATGATGAGAAGGGTGGGGAGGAGGGACAGACAGGGTGTGCCAGCCTAATGCATACACAATCTAGGCCCCGGTTGTTGGCCACGGGGCTGCCAGTTTAAAAGTTGTTTTTTAGGACAATAACTCACCTGCCGAACAGACCCCAGGACCGATTTTGAATTAAAAGCAGCAATCTGACGGTACAAGTGGTTTGGGGGGGTCAGATTGTCACACATTGATGGGATTCCAGAAGGCAGAAGGCCAGATAGATAGATAGATAGATAGGAGATAGATAGATAGATAGATAGATAGATAGATAGATAGGAGATAGATAGATAGGAGATAGAGAGAGAGATAGATAGGAGATAGATAGATAGATAGATAGATAGATAGATAGATAGATAGATAGATAGATTAGGAGATAGGAGATAGATAGATAGATAGATAGATAGATAGATAGATAGATAGATAGATAGGAGATAGATAGATAGAGAGGAGATAGATAGATAGATAGATAGATAGATAGATAGATAGATAGATAGATAGGAGATAGATAGATAGCAGAAATGATAAAACTGCAGCACGCCAGTCTTGCGGTGAAAAAAATCGTGTATAGTTTATTCCATAAAGAAAAAAACACTCAGAACAGTGGTAGCGACGTTTCAGTCCTTCAATGTGGACTTTTCTCAAGCTCACATTGAAGGACTGAAACGTCGCTACCACTGTTCTGAGTGTTTTTTTCTTTATGGAATAAACTATACACGATTTTTTTCACTGGCGTGCTGCAGTTTTATCATTTCTGCTGTCTACATACACCCTTGGATCAGGGTGTTACCGCTGGCACCCAGCATTCATCTTGTCCCGAGTGCCGCACAATTTTTTGAATGAGTCTAGATAGATAGAGAGATAGATAGATGGGATAGAGAGATAAATAGGAGAGAGATAGATAGATAGATAGATAGATAGATAGATAGATAGATAGATAGATAGGAGATAGATAGATAGATAGGAGATAGATAGATAGGAGATAGATAGATAGATAGATAGATAGATAGATAGATAGATAGGAGATAGATAGATAGATAGATAGATAGATAGATAGATAGATAGATAGATAGATAGATAGGAGATAGATAGGAGATAGATAGATAGATAGGAGATAGATAGATAGATAGATAGGAGATAGGAGATAGATAGATAGGAGATAGATAGATAGATAGATAGATAGATAGATAGATAGATAGATAGATAGATAGATAGGAGATAGATAGATAGGAGATAGATAGATAGATAGATAGGAGATAGATAGATAGGAGATAGATAGATAGATAGGAGATAGATAGATAGATAGATAGATAGATAGATAGATAGGAGATAGATAGATAGATAGATAGGAGATAGATAGATAGATAGATAGATAGATAGATAGGAGATAGATAGGAGATAGATAGGAGATAGATAGGAGATAGATAGGAGATAGATAGGAGATAGATAGGAGATAGATAGGAGATAGATAGGAGATAGATAGGAGATAGATAGGAGATAGATAGGAGATAGATAGATAGATAGATAGATAGATAGATAGATAGATAGATAGGAGATAGATAGATAGATAGATAGGAGATAGATAGGAGATAGATAGATAGATAGATAGATAGATAGATAGGAGATAGATAGATAGATAGATAGATAGATAGATAGATAGATAGGAGATAGATAGATAGATAGATAGATAGATAGGAGATAGATAGATAGATAGATAGGAGATAGATAGATAGATAGATAGATAGATAGATAGATAGATAGGAGATAGATAGATAGGAGATAGATAGATAGATAGATAGGAGATAGGAGATAGATAGATAGATAGATAGATAGATAGGAGATAGATAGATAGGAGATAGATAGGAGATAGATAGATAGATAGATAGATAGATAGATAGGAGATAGATAGATAGATAGAAGATAGTAATATAAATCTCTGCTCCCCCATATTTCTAATGAAGAATCGTGGACTGATGTGATGTGTCTGGTTTACAGGCCTGGAAGTCTCATCTAATGGGGAAGGATGGATGTAAGATGAATCCCCGCAGGATCCTGGCGCTACAGAGAACGCAAGCCGGAGCGCAAGGTAAGACCCCGCACTAAACGCTACATGCTCCCGCGCCTCCCCCCCATGTCTGGTGGCCGGGCGCCAGGTCTAAGGATTAAAGAACCAAAACCATATCAGCCCCCCCGGAGACTGGTAGCTGTAAGGAACTGGGTATATGATAGGAATATACTTTTATCCTGGTCCCTACAGGTATATACTATATTATATATGATGGGGTTACCCCTCTATCCTGATCCCTACAGGTATATACTATATTATATATGATGGGGCTACCCCTGTATCCTGATCCCTACAGGTATATACTATATTATATATGATGGGGTTACCCCTGTATCCTGATCCCTACAGGTATATACTATATTATATATGATGGGAATCCCCCTGTATCCTGATCCCTACAGGTATATACTATATTATATATGATGGGGTTACCCCTGTATCCTGATCCCTACAGGTATATACTATATTATATATGATGGGGTTACCCCTGTATCCTGATCCCTACAGGTATATACTATATTATATATGATGGGGTTACCCCTGTATCCTGATCCCTACAGGTATATACTATATTATATATGATGGGGTTACCCCTGTATCCTGATCCCTACAGGTATATACTATATTATATATGATGGGGTTACCCCTGTATCCTGATCCCTACAGGTATATACTATATTATATATGATGGGGTTACCCCTGTATCCTGATCCCTACAGGTATATACTATATTATATATGATGGGGTTACCCCTGTATCCTGATCCCTACGGGTATATACTATATTATATATGATGGGGTTACCCCTATATCCTGATCCCTACAGGTATATACTATATTATATATGATGGGGTTACCCCTGTATCCTGATCCCTACAGGTATATACTATATTATATATGATGTTACCCCTGTATCCTGATCCCTACAGGTATATACTATATTATATATGATGGGGTTACCCCTGTATCCTGATCCCTACAGGTATATACTATATTATATATGATGGGGTTACCCCTGTATCCTGATCCCTACAGGTATATACTATATTATATATGATGGGGTTACCCCTGTATCCTGATCCCTACAGGTATATACTATATTATATATGATGGGGTTACCCCTGTATCCTGATCCCTACAGGTATATACTATATTATATATGATGGGGTTACCCCTGTATCCTGATCCCTACAGGTATATACTATATTATATATGATGGGGTTACCCCTGTATCCTGATCCCTACAGGTATATACTATATTATATATGATGGGGTTACCCCTGTATCCTGATCCCTACAGGTATATACTATATTATATATGATGGGGTTACCCCTGTATCCTGATCCCTACGGGTATATACTATATTATATATGATGGGGTTACCCCTATATCCTGATCCCTACAGGTATATACTATATTATATATGATGGGGTTACCCCTGTATCCTGATCCCTACAGGTATATACTATATTATATATGATGTTACCCCTGTATCCTGATCCCTACAGGTATATACTATATTATATATGATGGGGTTACCCCTGTATCCTGATCCCTACAGGTATATACTATAATGTATATGATGGGAATCTCCCTTTATCCTGATCCCTACAGGTATATACTATATTATATATGATGGGGTTACCCCTTTATCCTGATCCCTACAGGTATATACTATATTATATATGATGGGGTTACCCCTGTATCCTGATCCCTACAGGTATATACTATAATGTATATGATGGGAATCTCCCTGTATCCTGATCCCTACAGGTATATACTATATTATATATGATGGGGTTACCCCTGTATCCTGATCCCTACGGGTATATACTATATTATATATGATGGGGTTACCCCTATATCCTGATCCCTACAGGTATATACTATATTATATATGATGGGGTTACCCCTGTATCCTGATCCCTACAGGTATATACTATAATGTATATGATGGGAATCTCCCTTTATCCTGATCCCTACAGGTATATACTATATTATATATGATGGGGTTACCCCTGTATCCTGATCCCTACAGGTATATACTATATTATATATGATGGGGTTACCCCTGTATCCTGATCCCTACAGGTATATACTATATTATATATGATGGGGTTACCCCTTTATTCTGATCCCTACGGGTATATACTATATTATATATGATGGGGTTACCCCTATATCCTGATCCCTACAGGTATATACTATATTATATATGATGGGGTTACCCCTGTATCCTGATCCCTACAGGTATATACTATAATGTATATGATGGGAATCTCCCTTTATCCTGATCCCTACAGGTATATACTATATTATATATGATGGGGTTACCCCTGTATCCTGATCCCTACAGGTATATACTATATTATATATGATGGGGTTACCCCTATATCCTGATCCCTACAGGTATATACTATATTATATATGATGGGGTTACCCCTGTATCCTGATCCCTACAGGTATATACTATATCATATATGATGGGAATCTCCCTTTATCCTGATCCCTACAGGTACATACTATATTAGGGTATGTGCACACTACGGAATCCCGATGGAACACCCGCCGCGTATTCTGCAGCTCACACCCGCTCGTGGAGGCTGGTGACCGCGCGCATCTCCGCTGCTCCCATAGACTCCATTCTATGGTTTGCCAGATTCCGCCGTCTGTTTGTACAATGAACCCGCTTAATCTTCAGGCAGATGGCGGAATCTGGCAAACCATAGAAAGAAGCCTGTTGTAGCAGCGGAGATGGGCATGGCGTATGGGATTGGGTAGTGTGCACATACCCTTATAGATGAGGGGAGTACCCCTTTAAGGCAGAGCTCTGTGATGTGTAGAAGTGTAGACCTCATTTACATAGATTATAATGGGAAAGATTTCTTTCAGTACAGATATTATTAGATGTTTCTTCCGCCCTGCCCTGTGATACATAGTGAAAGTAACGCTATGAGCGCTGTCTATATACGCTGTCTGCCTGTAAAGCTGTAACCGCGCTCAGATGTCATCTGTCAGGAGTGTAATAAACACCTATAATGAAGAGCCCAATAATCCGTCCCTAACAGGGGTTACGCAGAGCTTTCTGACGTCTGATAATCCGGCATGTCTCAGGTCCCACTGACCCCACATCTACGACCTGGGCGGCTGATGGGTTACAGTATGTGCAGTGTGGGGACAGCGCAGGCGCTGGAGGTGGCAGTGATTCTGGTTGTTTACCCCTTAGATGCCACAGTCAGTATCCACCAGGGATCTCGAGAACGAGAGCTCCGTCACATTGACTCTTTTGCCACACAGTCATTGGATGCCATTAATTTATGTTAGGGTTTAATGTAGTCCCCTACATCTGCCCTCTTTGCCCACCTATTATCCTTGCAGTGTATTATGAGAGAGATCAAATCATTGTATGGTTAAAGTTAGACGCACATCACCAATCTACAGGGTCTGTGTCTCATCACTGGGGGCCTGACTGCTGAAACTGCCCCCGATCACAGGGGGGGGGGGGGGGGTCCGCTGTTCACTTTGTGGCTGTTGCAGTGGTCTGTGTTGTGCCTCCATTCACATTGTATGAGACTGATGGAGATGGATGAGTCTAGGACTTGGGCAGCAGTGTGTGTGCCTGAAAACGCTCCATTTACATTGGAGGAGATGGGACCCCCGGAGTGGGGAAAAAGGGAAATAAAACACTTGTTTGTGTCCCAAAAAGTTTTTTTTCAGCCAAAGTAGTGAAATCTTGGTGAGTGTGCGGGTTGTATGATTTTCTGTATTATGGGTTGGTCGGTAACATTTTATATGTAGCAAAGAAGGATAATATCAGCTCACCCTTAGTCCATGAGTTTAGGCACCAACCAACATGAAGCACGGAAACTTGAGTTGGGCCGACTCCCGATGCATATATGGAATACAAGTAGATGCTGTCCGGCTCCAAATGATAAAATCTTTTCTTTATTGTTGCATGTTAAAATCTGTACTTGACAGTATCATGAACGCGTTCATAATGGTAACATTTTATCTCTTTCCACATTAGCACTTAAAGCTGGAGGGTCGACTGTAACAAAAACCGGACAGACCGGAGCCAAACAGCGTCCACTCATCGCCGGCAGTAAGATCCCAGCCCCCAGAGCCGGTCTGAATAAGACGACAAGCAAACCACAACCCAAGCGGTGACTGAAGAGCCATGTGACCCCGGGCTTCTCAGGGCCCGTCTCTTTCTAGAACACAGAGCCCTTAATGTTTGTATTA
This sequence comes from Dendropsophus ebraccatus, assembly GCA_027789725.1. Lineage (NCBI taxonomy): Eukaryota > Metazoa > Chordata > Amphibia > Anura > Hylidae > Dendropsophus > Dendropsophus ebraccatus. Next base: position 53,491,169 of record JAQFWZ010000018.1, read on the forward strand.
CGATCTCCTACTACCATTATTATCTCACCGCGAACATTCACGTAGTCACAAGCAGCTGACGCTAAAGACACAAACCTGTAGAGCGAATATCTGCACAGCCCATGCTATAGCGTGAGTCGGGCATGTCTAGGTTTATCAGCCAGTCTTCATTTTATTCCTAAATTATAGTCCTGTAAGTCTGACTGCAGCAGGGATACCAGGGAGAGCTGCATCTTATGGGTCACATGGAATCTATAGTCCTGTAAGTCTGACTGCAGCAGGGATACTAGGGAGAGCTGCATCTTATGGGTCACATGGAATCTATAGTCCTGTAAGTCTGACTGCAGCAAGGATACCAGGGAGAGCTGCATCTTATGGGTTACATAGAATCTATAGTCCTGTAAGTCTGACTGTAGCAGGGATACCAGGGAGAGCTGCATCTTATGGGTCACATGGAATTTATAGTCCTATAAGTCTGACTGCAGCAGGGATACTAGGGAGAGCTGCATCTTATGGGTCACATGGAATCTATAGTCCTGTAAGTCTGACTGCAGCAGGCATACCAGGGAGAGCTGCATCTTATGGGTCACATGGAATCTATAGTCCTGTAATTCTGACTGCAGCAGGGATACCAGGGAGAGCTGCATCCTATGGGTCACATGAAATCTATAGTCCTGTAAGTCTGACTTCAGCAGGCATACCAGAAAGAGCTGCATCCTATGGGTCACATGAAATCTATAGTCCTGTAAGTCTGACTGCAGCAGGGATACCAGGGAGAGCTGCATCTTATGGGTCACATGGAATCTATAGTCCTGTAATTCTGACTGCAGCAGGGATACCAGGGAGAGCTGCATCCTATGGGTCACATGAAATCTATAGTCCTGTAAGTCTGACTTCAGCAGGTATACCAGGGAGAGCTGCATCCTATGGGTCACATAGAATCTATAGTTCTGTAAGTCTAACTTCAGCAGGCATACCAGAGAGAGTTGCATCCTATGGGTCACATAGAATCTATAGTCCTGTAAGTCTGACTGCAGCAGGGTTACCAGGGAGAGCTGCATCCTATGGGTCACATGGAATCTATAGTCCTGTAAGTCTGACTGCAGCAGGGATACCAGGGAGAGCTGCATCCTATGGATCACATGGAATCTATAGTCCTGTAAGTCTGACTGCAGCAAGGATACCAGGGAGAGCTGCTGTACCCAAGGATGATTCTGATGTACGATAAAACATTCCATCAAGGAGTGTGCGGAGGCAGACAACTCCACTGCATGACGGGACCTGAAGATTCTGCTGGTTGATTCTGTGGAGATCAGCGCAATGTCTTCAGCAAAAGCTTTTTTTGGTTGCAGCCTATGGGCACCGAGAAAATATTTCTCCACAGACCTTACTGGGTATGGAACCCCGACACATAGAGGAGACCCCCAGCCTGTATACAAATCACAGCTATGACACAAAGCAATTCTGGCTTCATGAGGCGTACCCCAAACTCACGAAAGGAGCTTATTGTCATGTTTTTACAGATCAAGTAAAGGAAATAATTATGGAATTATCCCCATAAGCCGCTCTCCGGGCATCTTAAAATAGGCCTCAAGTTTTTAGGCATTTTTATGAACAATTTATATTTATTTATTTTGTATTTTAAGAAAAGTACAAATGCTGCAGAAGAGTATAGAATAGTTACCTATCTGCCTCAGTTCCCAAATCGCCAAAAACCCATTTGTTGTGTCCCCTGCCCTATTATGACCTTCCTGGTTAAACTCAGAATGAATTGCTCTCCATACCAACCCTCCCAGTCTGCCTGCTCTCCTCCCACTCCTGCCAGTTCCCGGCCCAAAGCTGCTGTATTATTCCCAATCTGCACCTCTGCCTGTGGCATTGCTCAGCACATGGACATAACACCACACTGAGAATGAGAGGAATACACAACTTCCTGGTAGGGGAGAATTGGGCAAAACCACAATTCTTCTATTTAGTCCCTGTGACTTTTTTTCTCCCTTTGATATTTATGTTATATCTGGTCTTCTTTAGATATTTAATCAGATTTTATGCAGTCAGTTTCTTACAGATCTGTCACACTCATTGACTGCTGATTCCATCCATTTGATCCTCCATTAGTTTTGTTGAGCGGCCTCTATTTTCCCGGCTTATTGCTTGGAGTCTCCTATCCTGCTGCTTTGACGTTCTCCTTGGTCTACCCCTATGTTCCTTTTTTTTCTTTTTAATTCCTGTTTCTTGCACCCAATTTTACGCATTGTGAACAACCAGCATCTTCTGCCGCTGTTGGCATTTTGAAGGAATCCTTTCTATTGCCCCAGTTATCGGCCATGTATAAGAGAAACAAATTACAGGGCGATTCCAGAATTTTATTTCCTCTACATGAGGGACGTCTCAAGAGCCGGGACTTCTGGGATCTAAGGGTGAAGATTCAATATTCCTTTGTAACTTTTGTAACTAGGATTTTTTATAATAGAGTCTAGGTTTTTTAAGTTACCCCAGGATTCTTTATTCCAGAGTTGGCGTTTGGGGGTTGACCAAGGACCAATGTCGATTTTTCTGCCTGCCTTGAGGTTGTTACCCCTAAACCTTCTCAGATGAGCGCCCTACTTGTCCTGAGGAGAACAATAATCCACACTAAGGCTCCTTTTGCACACACACTGAATGTCCGACAGATTTTTTGAAGCCAAAGCCAGGAATGGATTTGAGAAGAGGAGAAAGCTCAGTCTTTTCTTTATGACATGTTGTCTGTTTATAGTCTCTTCCTGGATTTGGCTTCAATAATCAGATAACCTGTTCACACATTACACTCGCTGACCCTCCTCTGCGTCACGTACAATATCGCGCTCACTCCAATGTCCTGACTTTTTCTACAATTACATGAAAGGACTGTGAGAATTGTGATCTTTGTTGTATTATGGGGGCAACTCCATTCCTAGAGCAGGGGAGGAGGGTATTAGTGTGTGTGATGCTCCCCCCTTAATGCATGGTAGACATTTTACTTGGAATATCCCTTTCAATTTTTCAGCTTACAGTTCAAATTTATGTCCTGATTAGTTTTATTAGAATCATGACGTCTCAGCTTGGCGAGGCTTTTAGAGGTCTGGGAAAGTTACTTAACATCCACAGTAACAATAGTAATGGCGGCCAAAGTCACATGACCAAGAAGTGGCCAAGCAGCTTGTGTAACAACTTTACTTGGGTTTTTATAATTTTATCAGATGTTTCTGCGTCCATCCGGAAGTACGGCCATAGCGAGGAGTCCACGGCTGATTTACTCTTTGCATGTTTTAGGACATGTATGTGTGCTAACGTGTTCCCATGTAAATCTTAATATATATGTATTTTTATGACATTGGTGTCTTGTCTGTAGTAACTTCTGTATGTGTCTGCACAGTGTCAGGAGGGTGCTGGAGGATCTCACTGCTCATTCATTGTAGGTTTCACTTCTTTTACCAATTCAGCACAGTCAGTGCCACATGAGGTAAGGCGCCTGTGAAGGTCTGCACCATCAAGGAAGGAACGAACCACCGAGCCATCGGCCATCGGAGGTCAGGGAGGATGTCTATTGCTGTAATGGTCGTAGATCCTGGTTACGTACACTGAATGGGTTTTGGGCTTCCTTGTTCAGACACATGGTGCTAGAGTGCAGGAAAGCTGTTTCCAGAGCCGCGTCGTACAGTACAAGAGGCGTGTTCTCAGAACCACATCATACAGTATAAGAGCCGTGTCCTCTGAGCTGCGTCATACAGTACAAGAGCCGTGTCCTCTGCGTCATACAGTATGAGAGCCGTATCCTCTGCGTCATACAGTATGAGAGCTCTGTCTGCGTCATACAGTATGAGAGCCGTGTCCTCTGCGTCATACAGTATGAGAGCCGTGTCCTCTGCGTCATACAGTATAAGAGCCGTGTCCTCTGTGTCATACAGTATAAGAGCCCTGTCCTCTGTCTGCGTCATACAGTATAAGAGCCGTGTCCTCTGTCTGCGTCATACAGTATAAGAGCCGTGTCCTCTGCGTCATACAGTATGAGAGCTCTGTCTGCGTCATACAGTATGAGAGCCGTGTCCTCTGAGCTGCGTCATACAGTATGAGAGCCGTGTCCTCTGCGTCATACAGTATAAGAGCCGTGTCCTCTGTCCGCCTCATACAGTATGAGAGCCGTGTCCTCTGTGTCATACAGTATAAGAGCCGTGTCCTCTGTCCGCCTCATACAGTATAAGAGCCGTATCCTCTGCGTCATACAGTATGAGAGCCGTGTCCTCTGCGTCATACAGTATGAGAGCCGTGTCCTCTGTCCGCCTCATACAGTATGAGAGCCGTGTCCTCTGTGTCATACAGTATGAGAGCCGTATCCTCTGCGTCATACAGTATAAGAGCCGTGTCCTCTGCGTCATACAGTATGAGAGCCGTGTCCTCTGCGTCATACAGTATAAGAGCCGTGTCCTCTGCGTCATACAGTATAAGAGCCGTGTCCTCTGTCCGCCTCATACAGTATGAGAGCCGTGTCCTCTGTGTCATACAGTATAAGAGCCGTGTCCTCTGTCCGCCTCATACAGTATAAGAGCCGTGTCCTCTGCGTCATACAGTATAAGAGCCGTATCCTCTGCGTCATACAGTATAAGAGCCGTGTCCTCTGCGTCATACAGTATGAGAGCCGTGTCCTCTGTGTCATACAGTATAAGAGCCGTGTCCTCTGCGTCATACAGTATAAGAGCCGTATCCTCTGCGTCATACAGTATAAGAGCCGTGTCCTCTGCGTCATACAGTATGAGAGCCGTATCCTCTGCGTCATACAGTATAAGAGCCGTGTCCTCTGCGTCATACAGTATGAGAGCCGTGTCCTCTGCGTCATACAGTATAAGAGCCGTGTCCTCTGTGTCATACAGTATAAGAGCCGTGTCCTCTGTGTCATACAGTATAAGAGCCGTGTCCTCTGTCCGCCTCATACAGTATAAGAGCCGTGTCCTCTGCGTCATACAGTATAAGAGCCGTATCCTCTGCGTCATACAGTATAAGAGCCGTGTCCTCTGCGTCATACAGTATGAGAGCCGTGTCCTCTGTGTCATACAGTATAAGAGCCGTGTCCTCTGCGTCATACAGTATAAGAGCCGTATCCTCTGCGTCATACAGTATAAGAGCCGTGTCCTCTGCGTCATACAGTATAAGAGCCGTGTCCTCTGCGTCATACAGTATGAGAGCCGTGTCCTCTGCGTCATACAGTATGAGAGCCGTGTCCTCTGCGTCATACAGTATAAGAGCCGTGTCCTCTGTCCGCCTCATACAGTATGAGAGCCGTGTCCTCTGTGTCATACAGTATAAGAGCCGTGTCCTCTGCGTCATACAGTATGAGAGCTCTGTCTGCGTCATACAGTATGAGAGCCGTGTCCTCTGTCCGCCTCATACAGTATAAGAGCCGTATCCTCTGCGTCATACAGTATAAGAGCCGTGTCCTCTGCGTCATACAGTATGAGAGCCATGTCCTCTGCGTCATACAGTATGAGAGCCGTGTCCTCTGCGTCATACAGTATAAGAGCCGTGTCTTCTGTGTCATACAGTATGAGAGCCGTGTCCTCTGCGTCATACAGTATAAGAGCCGTGTCCTCTGCGTCATACAGTATGAGAGCCGTATCCTCTGCGTCATACAGTATAAGAGCCGTGTCCTCTGCGTCATACAGTATGAGAGCCGTATCCTCTGCGTCATACAGTATGAGAGCCGTATCCTCTGCGTCATACAGTATAAGAGCCGTGTCCTCTGCGTCATACAGTATGAGAGCAGTGTCCTCTGCGTCATACAGTATGAGAGCCGTGTCCTCTGAGCTGCGTCATACAGTATAAGAGCCGTGTCCTCTGCATCATACAGTATAAGAGCCGTGTCCTCTGCGTCATACAGTATGAGAGCCGTGTCCTCTGCGTCATACAGTATGAGAGCCGTGTCCTCTGTCTGCGTCATACAGTATGAGAGCCGTGTCCTCTGCGTCATACAGTATGAGAGCCGTGTCCTCTGCGTCATACAGTATAAGAGCCGTGTCCTCTGCGTCATACAGTATGAGAGCCGTGTCCTCTGCGTCATACAGTATAAGAGCCGTGTCCTCTGTGTCACAGTATGAGAGCCGTATCCTCTGTGTCATACAGTATAAGAGCCCTGTCCTCTGTCTGCGTCATACAGTATAAGAGCCGTGTCCTCTGTGTCATACAGTATAAGAGCCGTGTCCTCTGCGTCATACAGTATGAGAGCCGTGTCCTCTGTGTCATACAGTATAAGAGCCGTGTCCTCTGCGTCATACAGTATGAGAGCCGTGTCCTCTGTCCGCCTCATACAGTATGAGAGCCGTGTCCTCTGCGTCATACAGTATGAGAGCCGTGTCCTCTGCGTCATACAGTATGAGAGCCGTGTCCTCTGCGTCATACAGTATAAGAGCCGTGTCCTCTGCGTCATACAGTATGAGAGCTCTGTCTGCGTCATACAGTATGAGAGCCGTGTCCTCTGAGCTGCGTCATACAGTATGAGAGCCGTGTCCTCTGCGTCATACAGTATAAGAGCCGTGTCCTCTGCATCATACAGTATAAGAGCCGTGTCCTCTGCGTCATACAGTATAAGAGCCGTGTCCTCTGCATCATACAGTATAAGAGCCGTGTCCTCTGCGTCATACAGTATGAGAGCCGTGTCCTCTGAGCTGCGTCATACAGTATGAGAGCCGTGTCCTCTGAGCTGCGTCATACAGTATAAGAGTCGTGTCCTCTGCATCATACAGTATAAGAGCCGTGTCCTCTGCGTCATACAGTATGAGAGCCGTGTCCTCTGTGTCATACAGTATGAGAGCCGTGTCCTCTGCGTCATACAGTATGAGAGCCGTGTCCTCTGTGTCATACAGTATGAGAGCCGTATCCTCTGCGTCATACAGTATGAGAGCCGTGTCCTCTGCGTCATACAGTATGAGAGCCGTGTCCTCTGCGTCATACAGTATAAGAGCCGTGTCCTCTGCGTCACAGTATGAGAGCCGTATCCTCTGTGTCATACAGTATAAGAGCCCTGTCCTCTGTCTGCGTCATACAGTATAAGAGCCGTGTCCTCTGTGTCATACAGTATAAGAGCCGTGTCCTCTGCGTCATACAGTATGAGAGCCGTGTCCTCTGTGTCATACAGTATAAGAGCCGTGTCCTCTGCGTCATACAGTATGAGAGCCGTATCCTCTGTGTCATACAGTATGAGAGCCGTGTCCTCTGTCCGCCTCATACAGTATAAGAGCCGTGTCCTCTGCGTCATACAGTATGAGAGCCGTGTCCTCTGTCCGCCTCATACAGTATAAGAGCCGTGTCCTCTGCGTCATACAGTATAAGAGCCGTGTCCTCTGCGTCATACAGTATAAGAGCCGTGTCCTCTGTGTCATACAGTATAAGAGCCGTGTCCTCTGCGTCATACAGTATAAGAGCCGTGTCCTCTGTGTCATACAGTATAAGAGCCGTGTCCTCTGCGTCATACAGTATAAGAGCCGTGTCCTCTGTCCGCCTCATACAGTATGAGAGCCGTGTCCTCTGCGTCATACAGTATGAGAGCCGTGTCCTCTGCGTCATACAGTATAAGAGCCGTGTCCTCTGCGTCATACAGTATGAGAGCCGTGTCCTCTGCGTCATACAGTATAAGAGCCGTGTCCTCTGCGTCATACAGTATGAGAGCTCTGTCTGCGTCATACAGTATGAGAGCCGTGTCCTCTGAGCTGCGTCATACAGTATGAGAGCCGTGTCCTCTGCGTCATACAGTATAAGAGCCGTGTCCTCTGTCCGCCTCATACAGTATAAGAGCCGTGTTCTCTGTGTCATACAGTATGAGAGCCGTGTCCTCTGCGTCATACAGTATGAGAGCCGTGTCCATAGCTCAGGGCTGGCGGCAGCTGTATATTAATGACGACATAGCGCTGTCACCTGAGGACAACGAGCAGTGAAGAGAACTCGTACAAGATTTCCACAAATACACAGAAACTACAAAAAAAAAAATGTACAGGAGGAAACGACTCCTTTCCTCACCAATATAAGTGTCTAATCCAAAGAACCTACACCACTTACATCTACTACCAAGGCGGTAAACTTCTATACAAGTAACTACAGTTGAGCAAACTTCGATTAGTGGTGGCTGCTGAAGATTAATGCCGTCCTAGGGAGTCTTGAAAAACATGGATCTAGTCATAGACCATAGCTTGTATCCATGTTTTCCCGGCAGCCCTAGGTGGCATCCAACTTCTCCAGCCACTGGGAATCAATGAGCTTTTGGGTTTGGAGAATAGTGCCAACCTGAACAGTTTGACAGATTTGCTCAATACTCTGTGAGCCATTGGTCTATTAGAGCTCTCTCGGGGGATTGTTCCCCTTGGGATCAGCTGGTATCAGGGTATACGGTTTGGCCGGTGTCAGTCACGTATCCATCTTCTTTAATCCTTTCTTCATTATTTGATTTCTTTGTTCCTATCATTTCTGTGATTTGTAGAAGACGTCTCATCAAATGAATGTCTCACCGAGGAAATGACGCCATCCTGGCCGAGGACCCGCAGCAGCTTTATAGAGGGCGTCACTCTCCTCCCATATTGATTGTTTGTGTGATGAGATCCAGAGGATTAGGAGGCTCCGGTCCTTGCAGGATGATTCTTGTCGCTCCACCTGCCATTATTCTATTTGCTTCTGTCCTCAGGAGATCCCACTGTACACCGGCAGGTCCCTGAGGTAGTAGTCCCCAGTTGTACCTCTCCAGCTGTTGTAAGATTATGACTCCCATCATCCCTCATCCGTTGCTGGTGTCAGGATCTGTTCACATTGCTGCTTGGAGCTTCAGGCTTTATTCCCTTTGGACAACAATGAAGCGTGCAGCCAGAATGACAAAACCTTTAATGGATCCCATTATAAGTCATTGTGGTCCATCAGTCACCGATAGGGTATTAAGAACATAGAACTTTTCCATGTGAAGTTTCGCAGCAATACCCAGATATTGGCCGCCAGTCCTGGGTTTAGTGTGCACATGCTTCTAGTTTCTCAGAACAGATTAGACTGGTTAGTTTACATTATATATGTGGAACGGGAAATTGGGGGAATAATTCTGGATTGTTGGGTTTCCACAGTCACATATAGGTACACCTCGCATGTTGGTGCATTTATGTTAATCCTTCCTGGGGTTGTTCTGCCATTAATCACAGATGAAATAGACGCAATCTAACGTCCTCTTCCATCTATCTAGTATATGATCCTGAACTTGCAGCAACTGAAGGTTATAAAATGCCAAAGGGGTGGAGATTGTTCCCCATGATCGGTGATGGTCCCCAGGATGATGTGGCTTTGGCTGTCCAGGCGTGATGGAAATTGTAGTTTTGCAACAGCTGGAGGGCGGCGGGTTCCCGATCCCTGCCCTAGAAGCACAACATATAGGAGAGAACATCTGGGAGGAACGCCCCACAGGAAAGGGGCTGCAGGCTAAGGACACTCCAAGGCCATAGGCAGGAGGCATTGGTGTATTCTACATCTGTAACACCTAAAAAAAAAAAAAAAAAACTTTTCTCATACATCACATTAGTAAACTCTACATTAAATGAACCTGTAATCATTATCATGCTGCATGAACCACAAGTCTTCAGAACACTCCCCGGCTGCTTCTCCTCCCGACCAGGATTGATTCTTCCTGGTCTTTATTTACATATAGTAAGAAAACATCTTATAAGTCAAAATTCGAGCAAGATTGGTAAAGCAAAGTATTAATGTTACAGGTAAATATGGCGATTTTAGCAGAGGAATGCTGTAAATTGTGGAGTTCCCCTTTAAATATGTAATGAATTAATGTTCCCTTTATAAGTATTGTGTGAAGACTCAGCGGGAACGGGGACACACCTACTAAACCTCAAGACTTTCGTCAGCAAACAGAAAGCAGGGAAAGGGTTAAGCTCTTAAGCCAACCGAGTGTGGCTTCCAGTAATGTGATCTGCAGAAAAGTTACTGGCTGCACACGCTGAAACTCTGAGCATCAGTCTGCATCTGGCAAGTCAGAAGCCTGGTGATCCTCAGCTGTACGTGCACCATGGAGAGACCTGAGCAGACCTGGGGCAGAGAAGAGACCATTGTGCACCAGGCATGATCCTCCAGCATCCAGCGGGAAGAGACTGAGGAACATCTGCAGAGCAGGTATGGGCAGACCTCTCCTGAGGCAGCCTGCGATGGCATGGGACAAGCTCCAATCGTCTTAGCTCCAAGAACATTTCACGAGCTGCTTCCTCCCTGTTCATGCATTTTCTGGAGATCTGGTTTCTGCCGCCATGCTATGCAGACCTTTATCATCTATCTCACAGACATAGAAGACAAGGGGACAGGAGGGTTCTCAGCCCCAGCAAAGTGCCACCAGTCGCAACCTCAACAATGGATTGCCTGTTCAGAAGGAGGAGAGTGATAAAAACCTGCATAACCCTATCATTACTTCTTGCCACCTTGGTGACTATACATAAATTGAAACTGGTTGAGGAAGGGGCAAAAGGAAGCCTAGCATTTCATACCAGAATCATACATGAGTGGTTGCAACCGGACAATGGTTCTTCCAAGAGGGACAGCAAAGGAACCACTAGTGCTAGAGTGGGGCTGAGTTTGCCTCCACCACGGTGGGACGTTAATGAGAGCAGATGTCCTGAGAACACTGGTCTAAGAAGACAACCTTGGTTCAGAAGTGTGGATGCCAGATTCCATCAATTTATCCTGCACAGACATTGCAGATACTTCCCGCTGTTGCTTAACCATCCTGAAAAATGTCAAGGAGATGTCCACCTGCTCATTGTGGTCAAGTCGATAATTGAGCAACATGATCGCAGAGAAGCTGTGAGGAGGACATGGGGCAAAGAGAAAGAAGTAGATGGCAAGAAAATCAAGACTCTCTTCCTTCTTGGAACTACATCCATAGGTAAAGACCACAGGAATCTCCAAAGACTTATTGAGCAGGAGAACCAGATCTATGGGGACATTCTCCAATGGGACTTCATGGACACCTTCTTCAACTTAACTCTTAAAGAAGTCAACTTCTTAAAATGGTTTCACATCTACTGCCCGAACGTTGAGTTCATCTTTAAAGGTGATGATGATATTTTTGTGAACACTGAAAATATATTGGATTTCTTGGCCTTCAAGAAGGAAGACTCTCTGCTGCCCAGCTTATTCGTGGGGGATATTATTTCCAGAGCTGGCCCCATTAGAAATAAGCAAAGTAAATACTACATCCCCAAAGAGTTGTTTGACAAACCCTATCCGGTCTATGCTGGAGGTGGTGGCTTTCTAATGGCATCTGCTCTGGCCAGAAAATTATTTGAAGCTTCAGAGAAGATCCAGCTGTTTCCCATTGATGATGTTTTCTTGGGAATGTGCCTCAAGGCCATCGGTGTGGAGCCCAAGCTGCATCCAGGGTTTAGGACATTTGGAATTAGCAAAAAGAGATCAAGTGCAATGAACAGAGACCCCTGTTTCTATAAGAGCTTGCTGGTGGTCCACAAGCTGAGCTCAGAGGACCTCCTCAAGATGTGGAACGTCGTCCATGATGAAAACGTTGTCTGTGGTAAAATGGTTGATCTATAAGATGATGCCGCGCCGCGGGCGGATTCAAGTGGCCCCCAGGGAATCGGATATCCTTTTATTTTCATATCAATTGTTTACATTTTTCTAAATTAAGGCGGGAAATGTTTTATTTGCTTTCCAGCTGGTTCGGAAGGAACGTTGGACGATTCCACTTACTGCACTTTATATAATAAAATCCCTGAAAATAATGATTGGTCTCTGGATAATTATAGGAAATGTATAAGCAGAAGCGTGACGAATAACTTATAGATCGTGGAGCGTATAACCTATAGATTGTGTAACGTAGAACCTATAGAAAGTAGAACCTATAGATTGTGTAACGTAGAACCTATAGATTGTGTAACGTAGAACCTATAGAAAGTAGAACCTATAGATTGTGTTATGTAGAACCTATAGAAAGTAGAATCTATAGATTGTGTAACGTAGAACCTATAGAAAGTAGAATCTATAGATTGTGTAACGTAGAACCTATAGATTGTGTTATGTAGAACCTATAGAAAGTAGAACCTATAGATTGTGTAACGTAGAACCTATAGAAAGTAGAATCTATAGAAAGTAGAACCTATAGATTGTGTAACTTAGAACCTAAAGATTGTGTAATGTAGAACCTATAGAAAGTAGAATCTATAGATTGTGTAACGTAGAACCTATAGAAAGTAGAATCTATAGATTGTGTAACGTAGAACCTATAGAAAGTAGAATCTATAGATTGTGTAACGTAGAACCTATAGAAAGTAGAACCTATAGATTGTGTAACTTAGAACCTAAAGATTGTGTAACGTAGAACCTATAGAAAGTAGAATCTATAGATTGTGTAACGTAGAACCTATAGAAAGTAGAACCTATAGATTGTGTAACGTAGAACCTATAGAAAGTAGAACCTAAAGATTGTGTAACATATAACCTATAGATTGTGAACTGTAGGGCCTATAGATTGTGTTACTCATAGAAAGTGGACCATATAACCTACAGATTGCGTAACATATAACACACTGTAAATTACTCCAAAAAGTAAGATCAGAATGGCTCTCGGCCTCCCTGTATGATTATGGAACGGCCAGCATGGTTTACAATGAATGACACAATCTTTTATTTGCCAATTTCTGATGTATAATGGAGGAGGAAAGGATATATATATATATATATATATATATATATATATATAATATACATTGCCGTCACACGGAGGGGGGAAAGGTTATATATATATATACACACACACACACACACACACACACACACACACACACACATATATATATACACACAGCCCCGTCACTTCTTATAGAATGGATTATGTAATTGTGATTTCAGAAGTTTTTATTTTAGGCTATGTTCACACAACGTCAAAAATATTGAAAAGGAGGCCGATTTTCATATTAAAAAAAATACATCAGTTTTTCCGTGATTTAACTGCCTGCAATGGCAATGCATTGAAGTCAATGAGAAGATGGACGTCCATTGCACACAGTATATTGAATAAAGGACGTTTTTGGCACGGATGTCAAAATAATTAACCTGATCTTATTATCGGACGTCTTTTGCAAACAGCGGACGTTTTTTATTATCTGTTCACACTGTTTTTTTTTCTCAACATTCTGTCTCCATTTTTACTATTAAATTCCATGGACTTTCCCATTCAGCCGCAACCAACGGCCGATTAGTAACCAAACTAGAATCATGTGCAAACACAAGGGGAGTGCAGGCTGTTAAATAACGGCCGTTATTTTAGACACAAAATGACGGACGTGATTTTGAACAGAGCTAAAAAGTTGTGTGAACATAGCCATACAATTATTTTCTTAGGGTGCGTTCACACCTACAGGATCTGCAGCAGATTTGATGCTGTGTTCAGTTATTTAAATGAAATCAGCTGCAGATCCTGTAGGTGTGAACGCACCATTAATTTAAAAAATATATATATATTACTATAGAATTTTTTCATTTCAAACGACGTCATAAGGAAAAATATGAAACCGTCAGGCTTGTATAAGCAGAAAGCTGTGGGGAAGGCAGCGTGCAGTATATAGCCAGGGCCGGCGTTAGGGGGGGGCAAAGAGGGCAGTTGCCCAGGGCCCCCATCCCCCAGGGGCCCCCTGCCCCAGTTACAGTGAGTGTTAGGTGCAGGAGCGCACAGACAGCGTCCTGCAGCCTCTGTCAGTGATCTCTGGCTGCAGCTTATGGCTGCTATCAGGGGTCACACAGAGGCTACAGGACGCTCTGCTCCGGAGTGTGTAGCTTCCCCCTCCCCCTCCCTTCTCTACCATGTGATTTCCTCTCTCTTCCTGGTGTGGAGCTGTCGGGACGATAGAGGAGAGGGCTGCAGGGTGAGGAGCAGAACCTCCTGCTGCTGCTGCTGCCATGGACAAGGACAACTACACCCAGCATACTGTTAGAGGGGGTAAGTATACTGTACATGTAGTGTGTGTATGAATGCTATGTGTATAATGGATGATTGTAGTGTGTGTTACATGTCCTGTGTGTAGTGTGTGGGCTGGATGGTTTGTATCTGTATAATGTGTTTTCATGGATGTGTGTGTGTGTGTATGTATATATATATATATATATATATATATATATATATATATATATATATATATATATATTAGTGCGTGTGTATAAGCACTGCTGACTCCAAGTGTTCAGGTGAATAGACTGTATATAGGAGCTGCAGCCATTCTCTGGTGACCACTGAGGCCGCTGATTGGCTGCAGCTCCTATGTATAGTGTATGATGATGTCACTAAGGCAACACGGGGTATTTTATTGAGAAAAAAATAAGGTGGCGGTCACTGTATGGTGGTAATATTGGTCCGTATATAGTGTGTATAGAGAGTTATTACCGCCATAGAGTGACCGCCACATAATGACTCTATATTTACTATATACAGACCAATATTACTGCCATAGAGTGACCGTCACATAATGCATAATGACTCTATATACACACTATATACAAACCATTATTACCGCCATAGAGTGACCGCCACATGATATTGGTCTGTATATAGTGTATATAGAGTCATTATGTGGTGATTACTCTATGGCAGTAATATTGGTCTGTATATAGTGTGTATAGTGTCATTATGTAGTGATCATTTTTTGGCAGTAATATTGGTCTGTATATAGTGTGTATAGTGTCATTATGCAGTGGTCAGTCTATGGTGGTAAAATTGGTCTGTATATAGTGTATATAGAGTTATTTCCGCCATAGAGTGACCGCCACATAATGACTCTATATATACACTATATACAGACCAATATTACCGCCATAGACTGACCGCTGCATAACGACTCTATATACACTATATACAGACCAATATTACCGCCATACAGTGACCGCCACGGCGCCACATGATATTGGTATATAGTGTGTATATAGAGTCATTATGTGGTGATCACACTATGGTGGTAATATTGGTCTGTATATGGTGTATATATGGAGTTATTATGTGGTGGTCATGGTGTGTGCTGGTCTGTATATAGTGTCATTATGCAGTGGTCACTCTATGGCAGTAATATTGGTCTGTATATAGTGTATACAGAGTCATTATGCGGTGGTCAGTCTATAGTAGTAATATTGGTCTGTATATAGTGTATATAGAATCATTATGTGGTGGTCATGGTGTGGTGCTAATATTGGCGTGTATATAGTGTCATTATGGGGCGGTCACTTTATGGTGGTAATATTGGCCTATATATAGTAAAGTTTTCTTCAATAACGGTATGGAGGTAATATTTGGTCCTGATATAGTGATTTTTTTATTTTATTTTTTAAAACAATGCATATAAATAGTTTTTGTGTTTACACCACTAGCGGCAGTCCTGACATGTAGCGGCGGTCCTGACATGTAGCGGCGGTCCCGACATGTAGCGGCAGTCCCGTCATGTGGCGGCAGTCCCGTCATGTGGCGGCAGTCCCGTCATGTGGCGGCAGTCCCGGCATGTGGCGGCAGTCCCGTCATGTGGCGGCAGTCCCGTCATGTGGCGGCAGTCCCCGCATGTGGCGGCAGTCCCGGCATGTGGCGGCAGTCCCGGCATGTGGCGGCAGTCCCGGCATGTGGCGGCAGTCCCCGCATGTGGCGGCAGTCCCGGCATGTGGCGGCAGTCCCGGCATGTGGCGGCAGTCCCGGCATGTAACCTTCTGAATTGACTCAATGTGACTAAGGGCCCTAATATACAGAGCAAAAATTGTCCTAACCTGGCCGATATCGCTCTGTGTATATAGAGACAACTGTAATCAGCTGATCATTGTCTTTCGGCAAGTGTAGAAATCATTGTCTGCTGATTGTGCATATAACATAATAAAGCTGTTACTTACCTGATCACGTTCCCCGGTGTCCTCAGGCCTTGTCTGTTTGTTACGGCCAGTGATTGGCTGAACGGCCTGTCACCTCAGAGAGAGGACCAGAAGTGAGAGCTGGGACTGGGGGATCCCACAGACAAGGCCCGAGGACACCGAGGAACGTGATCAGCTAGTATATATCTTCATTGTTCACTATATACAGCAAGGGCTGCACACACATCACTAATGAGATATATATATATAAAATCTCATTTGGCCCTGTCCTCCCCATACACAGGAATGTTCGGCACAGCTGAGCATTTCTGTGTTCTCTATAGGAGGGGTAAGCCATAGCCAGACAGATCTGATGACGGCTTGTCTCTCTGAGAACAAAGAGGTTGGATGTTGATTTTCCATCAAACCCAACCCCATATGTCCACTGATATCATGTCAGAGGACTGTACAAAGAGCCCCATTCACCTTACACTGATGGCCGAACCCACCACGAGCAGCAGGTACCACCAACAAGTGTATGGGAACCTTAAATTGCTGCTACAATATTTCAGCATTTGGGGCCCCACCTTTAACTTTGCCCAGGGCCACATTTAGTCTAAAACCGGCCCTGTATATAGATGAGGGGAGCAGCAGGATACGGCCTGAGGATCCTGTGTGACTATAACTCCCATCAGCAGTGGGAGCAGCAAATGAAATAACCGGGACTGATCTGCCCTTCAGGGCTGTAGGAAAGCTGTGTAGACGTCATGGCTGCCATGTTGGTTGTCCCCAGCTTTCCCAGAAACTTATAACTGAGAAAGGGTTAAACACAACAAAAAAAGGTGGGCGGTGCCGGAGAACGGCCATGACGGTCAATAATCCAAGTAAATTGTCACAAAGTTCCTGCACAAACATTAGATATGAGCAGAGATCGGGCGCGTCCGATAATCATGTGACTAATGGCCGCCTGGCGTGTGTGTGACCGGATCTACACAGCAGAGCTGACAGTGTGGTGACCCATAAGGCATCATGGTAACACACACTGAGCTTTCCTACATGTGTCGGCTCTGCTACATCTCATACTCACAATTACTACATCTGACTGACCCAGCTGCAGAACATGAACACACTCAGCTCTGCTATGTACAACGTCCCCAGCTCAACCACATGAACTAACGTCACTGGAAACTAAAACAAATGCTCAGCTCTGCTCCTTCTGACAGGCCGAGCTCTGCTACATACGACTGTATCCCGGCCGCAATGCAACGATTCAACCCAGTCCTGACCAACTCACCTCTGCTACAGCGGCCAGAGGAGCTCAGCACTGCTACATCTACAAGCCTGTAGTCTTATCTATGATGACTACCATGCCTGGTCTGCTGGGATCTGTAGTGCGCTAGGAGTTATGGGATGCTGTGCAGATATATTGGCAGCTAATGAGGGACACATCTCGTCTAAAACACAGTGTGAACCCGGACCAATAAGTCGCTCAGTTTCAGATTTTTTATTTTCTACTCTTTTTACCAATTATGTGACTATAAATAACATATAGAAAGGTTTCCATCATGTCCTCCTTTCCCTTCTTCCTCCTGTAACATATATAAAGGTTTCCATCATGTCCTCCTTTCCCTTCTTCCTCCTGTAACATATAAAGGTTTCCATCATGTCCCCCCTTTCCCTTCTTCCTCCTGTAACATATATAAAGGTTTCCATCATGTCCCCCCTTTCCCTTCTTCCTCCTGTAACATATATAAAGGTTTCCATCATGTCCTCCCTTTCCCTTCTTCCTCCTATAACATATATAAAGGTTTCCATCATGTCCTCCCTTTCCCTTCTTCCTCCTGTAACATATATAAAGGTTTCCATCATGTCCCCCCCTTTCCCTTCTTCCTGCTGTAACATATATAAAGGTTTCCATCATGTCCCCCCTTTCCCTTCTTCCTCCTGTAACATATATAAAGGTTTCCATCATGTCCTCCCTTTCCCTTCTTCCCTCCTGTAACATATATAAAGGTTTCCATCATGTCCTCCCTTTCCCTTCTTCCCTCCTGTAACATATATAAAGGTTTCCATCATGTCCTCCCTTTCCCTTCTTCCTCCTGTAACATATATAAAGGTTTCCATCATGTCCCCCCTTTCCCTTCTTCCTGCTGTAACATATATAAAGGTTTCCATCATGTCCCCCCTTTCCCTTCTTCCTCCTGTAACATATATAAAGGTTTCCATCATGTCCTCCCTTTCCCTTCTTCCCTCCTGTAACATATATAAAGGTTTCCATCATGTCCCCCCTTTCCCTTCTTCCTGCTGTAACATATATAAAGGTTTCCATCATGTCCCCCCTTTCCCTTCTTCCTCCTGTAACATATATAAAGGTTTCCATCATGTCCTCCCTTTCCCTTCTTCCTCCTGTAACATATATAAAGGTTTCCATCATGTCCTCCCTTTCCCTTCTTCCTCCTGTAACATATATGAAGGTTTCCATCATGTCCTCCCTTTCCCTTCTTCCTCCTGTAACATATATAAAGGTTTCCATCATGTCCCTCCTTTCCCTTCTTCCTCCTGTAACATATATAAAGGTTTCCATCATGTCCCCCCTTTCCCGTCTTCCTCCTGTAACATATATAAATGTTTCCATCATGTCCTCCCTTTCCCTTCTTCCTCCTGTAACATATATAAAGGTTTCCATCATGTCCCCCCTTTCCCTTCTTCCTCCTGTAACATATATAAAGGTTTCCATCATGTCCCCCCTTTCCCTTCTTCCTCCTGTAACATATATAAAGGTTTCCATCATGTCCTCCCTTTCCCTTCTTCCTCCTGTAACATATATAAAGGTTTCCATCATGTCCCCCCTTTCCCTTCTTCCCTCCTGTAACATATATAGGTTTCCATCATATCCTCCCTTTCCCTTCTTCCTCCTGTAACATATATAAAGGTTTCCATCATGTCCCTCCTTTCCCTTCTTCCTCCTGTAACATATATAAAGGTTTCCATCATGTCCCTCCTTTCCCTTCTTCCTCCTGTAACATATATAAAGGTTTCCATCATGTCCTCCTTTCCCTTCTTCCTCCCGTAACATATATAAAGGTTTCCATCATGTCCCTCCCTTTCCCTTCTTCCTCCTGTAACATATATAAAGGTTTCCATCCTGTCCCTCCTTTCCCTTCTTCCTCCTGTAACATATATAAAGGTTTCCATCATGTCCCTCCTTTCCCTTCTTCCTCCTGTAACATATAAAGGTTTCCATCATGTCCCCCCTTTCCCTTCTTCCTCCTGTAACATATATAAAGGTTTCCATCATGTCCCCCCTTTCCCTTCTTCCTCCTGTAACATATATAAAGGTTTCCATCATGTCCCCCCTTTCCCTTCTTCCTGCTGTAACATATATAAAGGTTTCCATCATGTCCCCCCTTTCCCTTCTTCCTCCTGTAACATATATAAAGGTTTCCATCATGTCCCCCCTTTCCCTTCTTCCTCCTGTAACATATATAAAGGTTTCCATCATGTCCTCCCTTTCCCTTCTTCCTCCTGTAACATATATGAAGGTTTCCATCATGTCCTCCCTTTCCCTTCTTCCTCCTGTAACATATATAAAGGTTTCCATCATGTCCCTCCTTTCCCTTCTTCCTCCTGTAACATATATAAAGGTTTCCATCATGTCCCTCCTTTCCCTTCTTCCTCCTGTAACATATATAAATGTTTCCATCATGTCCTCCCTTTCCCTTCTTCCTCCTGTAACATATATAAAGGTTTCCATCATGTCCCCCCTTTCCCTTCTTCCTCCTGTAACATATATAAAGGTTTCCATCATGTCCCCCCTTTCCCTTCTTCCTCCTGTAACATATATAAAGGTTTCCATCATGTCCTCCCTTTCCCTTCTTCCTCCTGTAACATATATAAATGTTTCCATCATGTCCTCCCTTTCCCTTCTTCCTCCCGTAACATATATAAAGGTTTCCATCATGTCCTCCTTTCCCTTCTTCCTCCCGTAACATATATAAAGGTTTCCATCATGTCCTCCCTTTCCCTTCTTCCTCCTGTAACATATATAAAGGTTTCCATCATGTCCCCCCTTTCCCTTCCTCCTCCTGTAACATATATAAAGGTTTCCATCATGTCCCCCTTTCCCTTCTTCCTCCTGTAACATATATAAAGGTTTCCATCATGTCCCTCCTTTCCCTTCTTCCCTCCTGTAACATATATAGGTTTCCATCATATCCTCCCTTTCCCTTCTTCCTCCTGTAACATATATAAAGGTTTCCATCATGTCCCTCCTTTCCCTTCTTCCTCCTGTAACATATATAAAGGTTTCCATCATGTCCCTCCTTTCCCTTCTTCCTCCTGTAACATATATAAAGGTTTCCATCATGTCCTCCTTTCCCTTCTTCCTCCCGTAACATATATAAAGGTTTCCATCATGTCCCTCCCTTTCCCTTCTTCCTCCTGTAACATATATAAAGGTTTCCATCCTGTCCCTCCTTTCCCTTCTTCCTCCTGTAACATATATAAAGGTTTCCATCATGTCCCTCCTTTCCCTTCTTCCTCCTGTAACATATATAAAGGTTTCCATCATGTCCCTCCTTTCCCTTCTTCCTCCTGTAACATATATAAAGGTTTCCATCATGTCCTCCCTTTCCCTTCTTCCTCCTCTAACATATATAAAGGTTTCCATCATGTCCTCCTTTCCCTTCTTCCTCCTGTAACATATATAAAGGTTTCCATCATGTCCCTCCTTTCCCTTCTTCCTCCTGTAACATATATAAAGGTTTCCATCATGTCCCTCCTTTCCCTTCTTCCTCCTCTAACATATATAAAGGTTTCCATCATGTCCTCCCTTTCCCTTCTTCCTCCTCTAACATATATAAAGGTTTCCATCATGTCCTCCTTTCCCTTCTTCCTCCTGTAACATATATAAAGGTTTCCATCATGTCCCCCCTTTCCCTTCTTCCTCCTGTAACATATATAAAGGTTTCCATCATGTCCCTCCTTTCCCTTCTTCCTCCTGTAACATATATAAAGGTTTCCATCATGTCCTCCCTTTCCCTTCTTCCCTCTGTGTAACATATATATAAAGGTTTCCATCATGTCCTCCTTTCCCTTCTTCCTCCTGTGACATATATAAAGGTTTCCATCATGTCCTCCCATTCCCTTCTTCCTCCTGTAACATATATAAAGGTTTCCATCATGTCCTCCCTTTCCCTTCTTCCTCCTGTAACATATATAAAGGTTTCCATCATGTCCTCCCTTTCCCTTCTTCCTCCTGTAACATATATAAAGGTTTCCATCATGTCCTCCCATTCCCTTCTTCCTCCTGTAACATATATAAAGGTTTCCATCATGTCCTCCCTTTCCCTTCTTCCTCCTGTAACATATATAAAGGTTTCCATCATGTCTTACTTTCCCTTCTTCCTCCTGTAACATATATGAAGGTTTCCATCATGTTCTCCCTTTCCCCTTCTTCCTCCCGTAACATATATAAAGGTTTCCATCATGTCCCTCCTTTCCCTTCTTCCTCCTGTAACATATATAAAGGTTTCCATCATGTCCCCCCTTTCCCTTCTTCCTCCTGTAACATATATAAAGGTTTTCATGATGTCCTTCTTTCCCTTCTTCTTCCTGTAACATATATAAAGGTTTTCATCATGTTCCCTCCTTTCCCTTCTTCCTCCTGTAACATATATAAAGGTTTCCATCATGTCCCTCCTTTCCCTTCTTCCTCCTCTAACATATATAAAGGTTTCCATCATGTCCTCCCTTTCCCTTCTTCCTCCTCTAACATATATAAAGGTTTCCATCATGTCCTCCTTTCCCTTCTTCCTCCTGTAACATATATAAAGGTTTCCATCATGTCCCCCCTTTCCCTTCTTCCTCCTGTAACATATATAAAGGTTTCCATCATGTCCTCCCTTTCCCTTCTTCCTCCTGTAACATATATAAAGGTTTCCATCATGTCCCTCCTTTCCCTTCTTCCTCCTGTAACATATATAAAGGTTTCCATCATGTCCCTCCTTTCCCTTCTTCCTCCTGTAACATATATAAAGGTTTCCATCATGTCCCTCCTTTCCCTTCCTCCTCCTGTAACATACAGTATATAAAAATTTCCATTATGCCCTCCCTTTCCCTTCTTCCTCCTGTAACATATATAAAGGTTTCCATCATGTCCTCCCTTTCCCTTCTTCCCTCTGTGTAACATATATATAAAGGTTTCCATCATGTCCTTTTCCCTTCTTCCTCCTGTAACATATATAAAGGTTTCCATCATGTCCTCCCTTTCCCTTCTTCCTCCTGTAACATATATAAAGGTTTCCATCATGTCTTACTTTCCCTTCTTCCTCCTGTAACATATATGAAGGTTTCCATCATGTCCCTCCTTTCCCTTCTTCCACCTGTAACATATATAAAGGTTTCCATCATGTCCTCCCTTTCCCTTCTTCCTCCTCTAACATATATAAAGGTTTCCATCATGTCCTCCTTTCCCTTCTTCCACCTGTAACATATATAAAGGTTTCCACCATGTCCTCCTTTCCCTTCTTCCTCCTGTAACATATATAAAGGTTTCCATCATGTCCTCCTTTCCCTTCTTCCTCCTGTAACATATATAAAGGTTTCCATCATGTCCTCCTTTCCCTTCTTCCTCCTGTAACATATATAAAGGTTTCCATCATGTCCCTCCTTTCCCTTCTTCCTCCTGTAACATATATAAAGGTTTCCATCATGTCCCCCCTTTCCCTTCTTCCTCCTGTAACATATATAAAGGTTTCCATGATGTCCTTCTTTCCCTTCTTCCTCCTGTAACATATATAAAGGTTTTCATCATGTTCCCTCCTTTCCCTTCTTCCTCCTGTAACATATATAAAGGTTTCCATCATGTCCTCCTTTCCCTTCTTCCTCCTGTAACATATATAAAGGTTTCCATCATGTCCTCCCTTTCCCTTCTTCCCCCCTGTAACATATATAAAGGTTTCCATCATGTCCTCCCTTTCCCTTCTTCCTCCTGTAACATATATAAAGGTTTCCATCATGTCTTCCCTTTTCCTTCTTCCTCCTGTAACATATATAAAGGTTTCCATCATGTCCTCCCTTTCCCTTCTTCCTCCTGTAACATATATAAAGGTTTCCATCATGTCCCCCCTTTCCCTTCTTCCCTCCTGTAACATATATAAAGGTTTCCACCATGTCCTCCCTTTCCCTTCTTCCTCCTGTAACATATATAAAGGTTTCCATCATGTCTTCCCTTTTCCTTCTTCCTCCTGTAACATATATAAAGGTTTCCATCATGTCCTCCTTTCCCTTCTTCCTCCTGTAACATATATAAAGGTTTCCATCATGTCCCTCCTTTCCCTTCTTCCTCCTGTAACATATATAAAGGTTTCCATCATGTCCCTCCTTTCCCTTCTTCCTCCTGTAACATATATAAAGGTTTCCATCATGTCCCTCCTTTCCCTTCTTCCTCCTGTAACATATATAAAGGTTTCCATCATGTCCCCCCTTTCCCTTCTTCCTCCTGTAACATATATAAAGGTTTCCATCATGTCCCTCCTTTCCCTTCTTCCTCCTGTAACATATATAAAGGTTTCCATCATGTCCCTCCTTTCCCTTCTTCCTCCTGTAACATATATAAAGGTTTCCATCATGTCCCCCCTTTCCCTTCTTCCTCCTGTAACATATATAAAGGTTTCCATCATGTCCCTCCTTTCCCTTCTACTGCACCACTGAGGATAGACTACTGAGACTGCACCTCTAAGGATTGGCAAATGACACTGCACCACTGAGGCTGCACAACTGAGGATTGACTATTGAGGATAGACTACTGAGGCTGCACTAATCAGACTGCACCACTGAGGATTGATTGCTGAAGCTGTACTTCTGAGGCTGCAATAGTGAGGATTGACTACAGAGGCTAGCGGTCTTGTATATTGGATCTACACCACATGGAGCCTGTGTGTGACCCTCTGCTGCCCCCGGGAGGGTGGTGTCTGTACAGTAGTCGGTGACAGATATAGCGTGGTGAAGTCCCCACAGATTGCCGCCCTCCGCGGTATAACGTATACTTTTATCCTATACTGTGGATTATTATCTCCGGTTTTAGGAGGTGACTCTGCAGTCTGTCATTTACAGGAGGTAAAAATAACCCCCTCAGGGGCGGCTTATAATATAATTACTACATCCACCCTCCGTACATAGGAATTATCAGCAAGACGTCGCCCACCGAGAGGATCCCTGCAAATGTTCTCACCCCTCATATAAATAACCAGAAAGTATGGGCAGCTGACAGCTCAGATCCTGACCATGTGGGGTGTATGATGGTGTGGAGGTGTATGATGGTGGGGGGGTGTATGATGGTGTGGGGGTGTATGATAGTGTGGGAGGTGTATGATAGTGTGGGAGTGTATGATGGTGAGGGGGTGTATGATAGTGTGGGAGGTGTATGATGGTGGGGGGGTGTATAATAGTGTGGGAGTGTATGATGGTGGGGGGGTGTATGATGGTGGGGGGTGTATGATAGTGTGGGAGGTGTATGATAGTGTGGGAGGTGTATAATAGTGTTGGGGTGTATGATGGTGTGGGGGTGTATGATAGTGTGGGGGTGTATGATAGTGTGGGGGTGTATGATAGTGTGGGAGGTGTATAATAGTGTGGGAGGTGTATAATAGTGTGGGAGGTGTATAATAGTGTGGGTGTGTATGATGGTGTGGGGGTGTATGATAGTGTGGGGGTGTATGATAGTGTGGGAGGTGTATGATAGTGTGGGAGCTGTATGATAGTGTGGGGGTGTATGATAGTGTGGGAGTGTATGATGGTGTGGGGGTGTATGATGGTGGGGGGGGTGTATGATAGTGGGGGGGTGTATACTAGTGTGGGAGTGTATGATGGTGGGGGGGTGTATAATAGTGTGGGAGTGTATGATGGTGGGGGGGGTGTATGATAGTGTGTGGGTGTATGATAGTGTGGGGGTGTATGATGGTGTGGGAGGTGTATGATGGTGGGGGGGTGTATACTAGTGTGGGAGTGTATGATGGTGGGGGGGTGTATGATAGTGTGGGAGTGTATGATGGTGGGGGGGGTGTATGATGGTGTGGGAGTGTTTGATGGTGGGGGGGTGTATGATAGTGTGGGGGTGTATGATGGTGTGGGGGTGTATGATGGTGGGGGGTGTATGATAGTGTGGGAGTGTATGATGGTGGGGGCGTGTATGATGGTGGGGGAGGTGTATGATAGTGTGGGAGTGTATTATAGTGGGGGGGTGTATGATGGTGTGGGAGGTGTATGATGGTGTGGGAGGTGTATGATAGTGTGGGGGGGGGGTGTATGATAGTGTTGGGGTGTATGATAGTGAGGGGGTGTATGATAGTGTGGGGGGTGTATGATAGTGTGGGAGGTGTATGATAGTGTGGGAGGTGTATAATAGTGTGGGGGTATATGATGGTGTGGGGGTGTATGATAGTGTGGGGGGTGTATGATGGTGAGGGGGTGTATAATAGTGTGGGAGTGTATGATGGTGGGGGGGTGTATGATGGTGGGGGGGTGTATGATGGTGGGGGGGTGTATGATGGTGGGAGGGTGTATAATAGTGTGGGAGTGTATGATGGTGAGGGGGTGTATGATAGTGTGGGAGGTGTATGATGGTGGGGGGGTGTATAATAGTGTGGGAGTGTATGATGGTGTGGGAGGTGTATGATGGTGTGGGAGGTGTATGATGGTGGGGGGGTGTATAATAGTGTGGGAGTGTATGATGGTGTGGGGGTGTATAATAGTGTGGGAGTGTATGATGGTGGGGGGGTGTATGATGGTGGGGGGTGTATGATAGTGTGGGAGGTGTATGATAGTGTGGGAGGTGTATAATAGTGTGGGGGTGTATGATGGTGTGGGGGTGTATGATAGTGTGGGGGTGTATGATAGTGTGGGGGTGTATGATAGTGTGGGAGTGTATGATGGTGGGGGGTGTATGATAGTGTCGGAGGTGTATGATAGTGTGGGAGGTGTATGATAGTGTGGGGGTGTATGATAGTGTGGGAGTGTATGATGGTGGCGGGGTGTATGATGGTGGGGGGGGGGTGTATGATAGTGGGGGGGTGTATACTAGTGTGGGAGTGTATGATGGTGTGGGGGGTGTATGATAGTGTGGGAGTGTATGATGGTGGGGGGGTGTATAATAGTGTGGGAGTGTATGATGGTGGGGGGGGTGTATGATAGTGTGGGGGTGTATGATAGTGTGGGGGTGTATGATGGTGTGGGAGGTGTATGATGGTGGGGGGGTGTATACTAGTGTGGGAGTGTATGATGGTGGGGGGGTGTATGATAGTGTGGGAGTGTATGATGGTGGGGGGGTGTATGATAGTGTGGGAGTGTATGATGGTGGGGGGGTGTATGATAGTGTGGGAGGTGTATGATGGTGGGGGGGTGTATGATAGTGTGGGGGTGTATGATGGTGTGGGAGTGTTTGATGGTGGGGAGGTGTATGATAGTGTGGGGGTGTATGATAGCGGGGAGGTGTATAATAGTGTGGGGGTGTATAATAGTGTGGGGGGTGTATGCAGTGGCGGATTAAATGTACCCTGGGCCCGGGCTGTCCACCCAACCTGCCCCCCCCCAGTCAATCCGCCCACATTATAATGCGCTACTGCCCCCCCCCTGTCCCCAATAAACACTGCCTGCCTCCCCTCCCTGCTGGCCCCAATAAACATAATGTAAAGATAAACATATATAAAGGTTTCCATCATGTCCTCCCTTTCCCTTCTTCCCTCCTGTAACATATATAAAGGTTTCCATCATGTCCTCCCTTTCCCTTCTTCCTCCTGTAACATATATAAAGGTTTCCATCATGTCCCCCCTTTCCCTTCTTCCTGCTGTAACATATATAAAGGTTTCCATCATGTCCCCCCTTTCCCTTCTTCCTCCTGTAACATATATAAAGGTTTCCATCATGTCCCCCCTTTCCCTTCTTCCTCCTGTAACATATATAAAGGTTTCCATCATGTCCTCCCTTTCCCTTCTTCCTCCTGTAACATATATGAAGGTTTCCATCATGTCCTCCCTTTCCCTTCTTCCTCCTGTAACATATATAAAGGTTTCCATCATGTCCCTCCTTTCCCTTCTTCCTCCTGTAACATATATAAAGGTTTCCATCATGTCCCCCCTTTCCCGTCTTCCTCCTGTAACATATATAAATGTTTCCATCATGTCCTCCCTTTCCCTTCTTCCTCCTGTAACATATATAAAGGTTTCCATCATGTCCCCCCTTTCCCTTCTTCCTCCTGTAACATATATAAAGGTTTCCATCATGTCCCCCCTTTCCCTTCTTCCTCCTGTAACCCATCATGTCCTCCCTTTCCCTTCTTCCTCCTGTAACATATATAAAGGTTTCCATCATGTCCCCCCTTTCCCTTCTTCCCTCCTGTAACATATATAGGTTTCCATCATATCCTCCCTTTCCCTTCTTCCTCCTGTAACATATATAAAGGTTTCCATCATGTCCCTCCTTTCCCTTCTTCCTCCTGTAACATATATAAAGGTTTCCATCATGTCCCTCCTTTCCCTTCTTCCTCCTGTAACATATATAAAGGTTTCCATCATGTCCTCCTTTCCCTTCTTCCTCCCGTAACATATATAAAGGTTTCCATCATGTCCCTCCCTTTCCCTTCTTCCTCCTGTAACATATATAAAGGTTTCCATCCTGTCCCTCCTTTCCCTTCTTCCTCCTGTAACATATATAAAGGTTTCCATCATGTCCCTCCTTTCCCTTCTTCCTCCTGTAACATATAAAGGTTTCCATCATGTCCCCCCTTTCCCTTCTTCCTGCTGTAACATATATAAAGGTTTCCATCATGTCCCCCCTTTCCCTTCTTCCTCCTGTAACATATATAAAGGTTTCCATCATGTCCCCCCTTTCCCTTCTTCCTGCTGTAACATATATAAAGGTTTCCATCATGTCCCCCCTTTCCCTTCTTCCTCCTGTAACATATATAAAGGTTTCCATCATGTCCCCCCTTTCCCTTCTTCCTCCTGTAACATATATAAAGGTTTCCATCATGTCCTCCCTTTCCCTTCTTCCTCCTGTAACATATATGAAGGTTTCCATCATGTCCTCCCTTTCCCTTCTTCCTCCTGTAACATATATAAAGGTTTCCATCATGTCCCTCCTTTCCCTTCTTCCTCCTGTAACATATATAAGGTTTCCATCATGTCCCTCCTTTCCCTTCTTCCTCCTGT
This sequence comes from Dendropsophus ebraccatus, assembly GCA_027789725.1. Lineage (NCBI taxonomy): Eukaryota > Metazoa > Chordata > Amphibia > Anura > Hylidae > Dendropsophus > Dendropsophus ebraccatus. Next base: position 53,519,216 of record JAQFWZ010000018.1, read on the forward strand.
AACATATATAAATGTTTCCATCATGTCCTCCCTTTCCCTTCTTCCTCCTGTAACATATATAAAGGTTTCCATCATGTCCCCCCTTTCCCTTCTTCCTCCTGTAACATATATAAAGGTTTCCATCATGTCCCCCCTTTCCCTTCTTCCTCCTGTAACATATATAAAGGTTTCCATCATGTCCTCCCTTTCCCTTCTTCCTCCTGTAACATATATAAATGTTTCCATCATGTCCTCCCTTTCCCTTCTTCCTCCCGTAACATATATAAAGGTTTCCATCATGTCCTCCTTTCCCTTCTTCCTCCCGTAACATATATAAAGGTTTCCATCATGTCCTCCCTTTCCCTTCTTCCTCCTGTAACATATATAAAGGTTTCCATCATGTCCCCCCTTTCCCTTCCTCCTCCTGTAACATATATAAAGGTTTCCATCATGTCCCCCTTTCCCTTCTTCCTCCTGTAACATATATAAAGGTTTCCATCATGTCCCTCCTTTCCCTTCTTCCCTCCTGAAACATATATAGGTTTCCATCATATCCACCCTTTCCCTTCTTCCTCCTGTAACATATATAAAGGTTTCCATCATGTCCCTCCTTTCCCTTCTTCCTCCTGTAACATATATAAAGGTTTCCATCATGTCCCTCCTTTCCCTTCTTCCTCCTGTAACATATATAAAGGTTTCCATCATGTCCTCCTTTCCCTTCTTCCTCCCGTAACATATATAAAGGTTTCCATCATGTCCCTCCCTTTCCCTTCTTCCTCCTGTAACATATATAAAGGTTTCCATCCTGTCCCTCCTTTCCCTTCTTCCTCCTGTAACATATATAAAGGTTTCCATCATGTCCCTCCTTTCCCTTCTTCCTCCTGTAACATATATAAAGGTTTCCATCATGTCCCTCCTTTCCCTTCTTCCTCCTGTAACATATATAAAGGTTTCCATCATGTCCTCCCTTTCCCTTCTTCCTCCTCTAACATATATAAAGGTTTCCATCATGTCCTCCTTTCCCTTCTTCCTCCTGTAACATATATAAAGGTTTCCATCATGTCCCTCCTTTCCCTTCTTCCTCCTGTAACATATATAAAGGTTTCCATCATGTCCCTCCTTCCCTTCTTCCTCCTGTAACATATATAAAGGTTTCCATCATGTCCTCCCTTTCCCTTCTTCCTCCTCTAACATATATAAAGGTTTCCATCATGTCCTCCTTTCCCTTCTTCCTCCTGTAACATATATAAAGGTTTCCATCATGTCCCCCCTTTCCCTTCTTCCTCCTGTAACATATATAAAGGTTTCCATCATGTCCCTCCTTTCCCTTCTTCCTCCTGTAACATATATAAAGGTTTCCATCATGTCCTCCCTTTCCCTTCTTCCCTCTGTGTAACATATATATAAAGGTTTCCATCATGTCCTCCTTTCCCTTCTTCCTCCTGTGACATATATAAAGGTTTCCATCATGTCCTCCCATTCCCTTCTTCCTCCTGTAACATATATAAAGGTTTCCATCATGTCCTCCCTTTCCCTTCTTCCTCCTGTAACATATATAAAGGTTTCCATCATGTCCTCCCTTTCCCTTCTTCCTCCTGTAACATATATAAAGGTTTCCATCATGTCCTCCCATTCCCTTCTTCCTCCTGTAACATATATAAAGGTTTCCATCATGTCCTCCCTTTCCCTTCTTCCTCCTGTAACATATATAAAGGTTTCCATCATGTCTTACTTTCCCTTCTTCCTCCTGTAACATATATGAAGGTTTCCATCATGTTCTCCCTTTCCCTTCTTCCTCCCGTAACATATATAAAGGTTTCCATCATGTCCCTCCTTTCCCTTCTTCCTCCTGTAACATATATAAAGGTTTCCATCATGTCCCCCCTTTCCCTTCTTCCTCCTGTAACATATATAAAGGTTTTCATGATGTCCTTCTTTCCCTTCTTCTTCCTGTAACATATATAAAGGTTTTCATCATGTTCCCTCCTTTCCCTTCTTCCTCCTGTAACATATATAAAGGTTTCCATCATGTCCCTCCTTTCCCTTCTTCCTCCTCTAACATATATAAAGGTTTCCATCATGTCCTCCCTTTCCCTTCTTCCTCCTGTAACATATATAAGGTTTCCATCATGTCCTCCTTTCCCTTCTTCCTCCTGTAACATATATAAAGGTTTCCATCATGTCCCCCCTTTCCCTTCTTCCTCCTGTAACATATATAAAGGTTTCCATCATGTCCTCCCTTTCCCTTCTTCCTCCTGTAACATATATAAAGGTTTCCATCATGTCCCTCCTTTCCCTTCTTCCTCCTGTAACATATATAAAGGTTTCCATCATGTCCCTCCTTTCCCTTCTTCCTCCTGTAACATATATAAAGGTTTCCATCATGTCCCTCCTTTCCCTTCCTCCTCCTGTAACATACAGTATATAAAAATTTCCATTATGCCCTCCCTTTCCCTTCTTCCTCCTGTAACATATATAAAGGTTTCCATCATGTCCTCCCTTTCCCTTCTTCCTCTGTGTAACATATATATAAAGGTTTCCATCATGTCCTTTTCCCTTCTTCCTCCTGTAACATATATAAAGGTTTCCATCATGTCCTCCCTTTCCCTTCTTCCTCCTGTAACATATATAAAGGTTTCCATCATGTCTTACTTTCCCTTCTTCCTCCTGTAACATATATGAAGGTTTCCATCATGTCCCTCCTTTCCCTTCTTCCACCTGTAACATATATAAAGGTTTCCATCATGTCCTCCCTTTCCCTTCTTCCTCCTCTAACATATATAAAGGTTTCCATCATGTCCTCCTTTCCCTTCTTCCACCTGTAACATATATAAAGGTTTCCACCATGTCCTCCTTTCCCTTCTTCCTCCTGTAACATATATAAAGGTTTCCATCATGTCCTCCTTTCCCTTCTTCCTCCTGTAACATATAAAAAGGTTTCCATCATGTCCTCCTTTCCCTTCTTCCTCCTGTAACATATATAAAGGTTTCCATCATGTCCCTCCTTTCCCTTCTTCCTCCTGTAACATATATAAAGGTTTCCATCATGTCCCCCTTTCCCTTCTTCCTCCTGTAACATATATAAAGGTTTCCATGATGTCCTTCTTTCCCTTCTTCCTCCTGTAACATATATAAAGGTTTTCATCATGTTCCCTCCTTTCCCTTCTTCCTCCTGTAACATATATAAAGGTTTCCATCATGTCCTCCTTTCCCTTCTTCCTCCTGTAACATATATAAAGGTTTCCATCATGTCCTCCCTTTCCCTTCTTCCCCCCTGTACATATATAAAGGTTTCCATCATGTCCCCCCTTTCCCTTCTTCCTCCTGTAACATATATAAAGGTTTCCATCATGTCTTCCCTTTTCCTTCTTCCTCCTGTAACATATATAAAGGTTTCCATCATGTCCTCCCTTTCCCTTCTTCCTCCTGTAACATATATAAAGGTTTCCATCATGTCCCCCCTTTCCCTTCTTCCCTCCTGTAACATATATAAAGGTTTCCACCATGTCCTCCCTTTCCCTTCTTCCTCCTGTAACATATATAAAGGTTTCCATCATGTCTTCCCTTTTCCTTCTTCCTCCTGTAACATATATAAAGGTTTCCATCATGTCCTCCTTTCCCTTCTTCCTCCTGTAACATATATAAAGGTTTCCATCATGTCCCTCCTTTCCCTTCTTCCTCCTGTAACATATATAAAGGTTTCCATCATGTCCCTCCTTTCCCTTCTTCCTCCTGTAACATATATAAAGGTTTCCATCATGTCCCTCCTTTCCCTTCTTCCTCCTGTAACATATATAAAGGTTTCCATCATGTCCCCCCCTTTCCCTTCTTCCTCCTGTAACATATATAAAGGTTTCCATCATGTCCCTCCTTTCCCTTCTTCCTCCTGTAACATATATAAAGGTTTCCATCATGTCCCTCCTTTCCCTTCTTCCTCCTGTAACATATATAAAGGTTTCCATCATGTCCCCCCTTTCCCTTCTTCCTCCTGTAACATATATAAAGGTTTCCATCATGTCCCTCCTTTCCCTTCTACTGCACCACTGAGGATAGACTACTGAGACTGCACCTCTAAGGATTGGCAAATGACACTGCACCACTGAGGCTGCACAACTGAGGATTGACTATTGAGGATAGACTACTGAGGCTGCACTAATCAGACTGCACCACTGAGGATTGATTGCTGAAGCTGTACTTCTGAGGCTGCAATAGTGAGGATTGACTACAGAGGCTAGCGGTCTTGTATATTGGATCTACACCACATGGAGCCTGTGTGTGACCCTCTGCTGCCCCCGGGAGGGTGGTGTCTGTACAGTAGTCGGTGACAGATATAGCGTGGTGAAGTCCCCACAGATTGCCGCCCTCCGCGGTATAACGTATACTTTTATCCTATACTGTGGATTATTATCTCCGGTTTTAGGAGGTGACTCTGCAGTCTGTCATTTACAGGAGGTAAAAATAACCCCCTCAGGGGCGGCTTATAATATAATTACTACATCCACCCTCCGTACATAGGAATTATCAGCAAGACGTCGCCCACCGAGAGGATCCCTGCAAATGTTCTCACCCCTCATATAAATAACCAGAAAGTATGGGCAGCTGACAGCTCAGATCCTGACCATGTGGGGTGTATGATGGTGTGGAGGTGTATGATGGTGGGGGGGTGTATGATGGTGTGGGGGTGTATGATAGTGTGGGAGGTGTATGATAGTGTGGGAGGTGTATGATAGTGTGGGAGGTGTATGATGGTGGGGGGGTGTATAATAGTGTGGGAGTGTATGATGGTGGGGGGGTGTATGATGGTGGGGGGTGTATGATAGTGTGGGAGGTGTATGATAGTGTGGGAGGTGTATAATAGTGTTGGGGTGTATGATGGTGTGGGGGTGTATGATAGTGTGGGGGTATATGATAGTGTGGGGGTGTATGATAGTGTGGGAGGTGTATAATAGTGTGGGAGGTGTATAATAGTGTGGGAGGTGTATAATAGTGTGGGTGTGTATGATGGTGTGGGGGTGTATGATAGTGTGGGGGTGTATGATAGTGTGGGAGGTGTATGATAGTGTGGGAGCTGTATGATAGTGTGGGGGTGTATGATAGTGTGGGAGTGTATGATGGTGGCGGGGTGTATGATGGTGGGGGGGGTGTATGATAGTGGGGGGGTGTATACTAGTGTGGGAGTGTATGATGGTGGGGGGGTGTATAATAGTGTGGGAGTGTATGATGGTGGGGGGGGTGTATGATAGTGTGTGGGTGTATGATAGTGTGGGGGGTGTATGATGGTGTGGGAGGTGTATGATGGTGGGGGGGTGTATACTAGTGTGGGAGTGTATGATGGTGGGGGGGTGTATGATAGTGTGGGAGTGTATGATGGTGGGGGGGTGTATGATGGTGTGGGAGTGTTTGATGGTGGGGGGGTGTATGATAGTGTGGGGGTGTATGATGGTGTGGGGGTGTATGATGGTGGGGGGTGTATGATAGTGTGGGAGTGTATGATGGTGGGGGCGTGTATGATGGTGGGGGAGGTGTATGATAGTGTGGGAGTGTATTATAGTGGGGGGGTGTATGATGGTGTGGGAGGTGTATGATGGTGTGGGAGGTGTATGATAGTGTGGGGGGGGGGGTGTATGATAGTGTTGGGGTGTATGATAGTGAGGGGGTGTATGATAGTGTGGGGGGTGTATGATAGTGTGGGAGGTGTATGATAGTGTGGGAGGTGTATAATAGTGTGGGGGTGTATGATGGTGTGGGGGTGTATGATAGTGTGGGGGGTGTATGATGGTGAGGGGGTGTATAATAGTGTGGGAGTGTATGATGGTGGGGGGGTGTATGATGGTGGGGGGGTGTATGATGGTGGGGGGGTGTATGATGGTGGGAGGGTGTATAATAGTGTGGGAGTGTATGATGGTGAGGGGGTGTATGATAGTGTGGGAGGTGTATGATGGTGGGGGGGTGTATAATAGTGTGGGAGTGTATGATGGTGGGGAGGTGTATGATGGTGTGGGAGGTGTATGATGGTGGGGGGGTGTATAATAGTGTGGGAGTGTATGATGGTGTGGGGGTGTATAATAGTGTGGGAGTGTATGATGGTGGGGGGGTGTATGATGGTGGGGGGTGTATGATAGTGTGGGAGGTGTATGATAGTGTGGGAGGTGTATAATAGTGTGGGGGTGTATGATGGTGTGGGGGTGTATGATAGTGTGGGGGTGTATGATAGTGTGGGGGTGTATGATAGTGTGGGAGTGTATGATGGTGGGGGGTGTATGATAGTGTCGGAGGTGTATGATAGTGTGGGAGGTGTATGATAGTGTGGGGGGTGTATGATAGTGTGGGAGTGTATGATGGTGGCGGGGTGTATGATGGTGGGGGGGGGGGTGTATGATAGTGGGGGGGTGTATACTAGTGTGGGAGTGTATGATGGTGTGGGGGGTGTATGATAGTGTGGGAGTGTATGATGGTGGGGGGGTGTATAATAGTGTGGGAGTGTATGATGGTGGGGGGGGTGTATGATAGTGTGGGGGTGTATGATAGTGTGGGGGTGTATGATGGTGTGGGAGGTGTATGATGGTGGGGGGGTGTATACTAGTGTGGGAGTGTATGATGGTGGGGGGGTGTATGATAGTGTGGGAGTGTATGATGGTGGGGGGGTGTATGATAGTGTGGGAGTGTATGATGGTGGGGGGGTGTATGATAGTGTGGGAGGTGTATGATGGTGGGGGGGGTGTATGATAGTGTGGGGGTGTATGATGGTGTGGGAGGTGTATGATGGTGGGGAGGTGTATGATAGTGTGGGGGTGTATGATAGCGGGGAGGTGTATAATAGTGTGGGGGTGTATAATAGTGTGGGGGGTGTATGCAGTGGCGGATTAAATGTACCCTGGGCCCCGGGCTGTCCACCCAACCTGCCCCCCCCCAGTCAATCCGCCCACATTATAATGCGCTACTGCCCCCCCCCTGTCCCCAATAAACACTGCCTGCCTCCCCTCCCTGCTGGCCCCAATAAACATAATGTTTGGTCCCTTGCTGCTACCCCCAGTAAGCATTGCCCACCCCACTTCCCCCAATAAACATTGCCAACTCACCCTGATGTTGCCCCCCCCCCCCCAAGGTCACAGCAGCACAGAGGATGACAGGAGAGGAGGGGGCTGATCTTATAGGAGAGGTCACAGCAGCACAGAGGATGTCAGGAGAGGAGGGTGCTGATCTATAGGGGAGGTCACAGCAGCACAAAGGATGTCAGGAGAGGAGGGTGCTGATCTATAGGAGAGGTCACAGCAGCACAGAGGATGTCAGGAGAGGAGGGTGCTGATCTATAGGGGAGGTCACAGCAGCACAGAGGATGTCAGGAGAGGAGGGTGCTGATCTATAGGAGAGGTCCGAGCAGCACAGAGGATGTCAGGAGAGGAGGGTGCTGATCTATAGGAGAAGTCCGAGCAGCACAGAGGATGTCAGGAGAGGAGGGTGCTGATCTATAGGGGAGGTCACAGCAGCACAGAGGATGTCAGGAGAGGAGGGTGCTGATCTATAAGAGAGGTCACAGCAGCACAGAGGATGTCAGGAGAGGAGGGTGCTGATCTATAAGGGAGGTCACAGCAGCACAGAGGATGTCAGGAGAGGAGGGTGCTGGTCTATAGGGGAGGTCACAGCAGCACAGAGGATGTCAGGAGAGGAGGGGGCTGATCTTATAGGAGAGGAGGACACAGCAGCACAGAGGATGTCAGGAGAGGAGGGGCTGATCTTATAGGA